>PVKA01023765.1:14663-35209 GCA_004027165.1 Ctenomys sociabilis | reverse complement strand
AGGCGGGGCTGCCCTCCCGCCTCCCAGCTTGCGACCCACATGAGCATGCACAGCCACACTCCCCTGCACACTGCTGAATTCCAATTTCCTGTCTGTCTCCAGTTCTCAGGCATCTCTGGGGCACTCGACACTTCAAGGCAGCCACAGCTGGCTCGAACTCAGGCAGGGTTTCTGAGGTTTCCTGCCCATCTCCTGAGCAAGGAAGCCTGCCAGCTTTGAGGTGCCTCCACTGCGTCGTCTTGGCCCAAGTCAAACTCCTCCTTTCCAATTGCGAGCACTGTTCTCTGGACAACAGTGGCCGCTGTCCTGTGACTGTCTGCGGTGACTCCAGGCAGGAGCCCTGTCCTCCATGGCATCTGCCTCTGCAGGAGACAAAGCAAGGGGAGTGGGAAGCATTCTTGCCATGCAGGCCCTGCTGAAGCCCCAAGAGGCCCTCAGCCCTGCCAGGAGCACGTGTTGCACTGATCCTACAGTCAGAGCTTTGGAAATTAAGAAGAGCCCTGTACCACAATCACCAGACTCACCAGCATCTTTTTCTGAACTTCCCATTAGAAGTGCTGGACAAAGGCATCCGTGCCAGGCTTGTCACATTCTGTGGGGAGTGACCCCACCTTGTAGGTGCTGCTCCAGGCTGAGCTGTCTCTTCTACAAGTCCACAGTGGGTGCCCCAGACTTCTTTCCCGCCGCACCAAGGGCTTTCCTTCCTGTTCGTCTCTTTACCTCCTTCCCATTTGGTTCCTGAAAGTACTGGCTTCTATACTAACTGGGTACCCTCCACAGCCTGCCTCCTCCCCTGGGAATCCTACAGTTTGAAGAGGCACGTCCGCCCTCCCCCTGTGGGTGAAGCAAGGTTGCAGACACCTAGCTTCCTGTGGGCTCCTCAGGTCTCAAGCCCTGCATGCTTGTTGAGCCCTATGTGTCACTCTCAATGGAGATCCCCCACCAGCTGATTCCTTTTAAGCCTCACCCATGGGCCAGCACAGCCCTCATCAAGTCAGTCTCTACTAGACCTTGGCACTGCCAGGTACAAGGTGAGTAGCAATTTGATCCAACCTCCCTTCTAGAGACCCCCAGCAGGTCCCCAATGCAGAAGATGCTGCAGCAGAGCCCAGCGGAGCTCTGCAGAGGGTGCCTCAGCCCCTGCCTTTTATCCTTGCTGCCTGCTCTCCTCCAAGTCTGTTCTGTCCTTCCCCATTTTGCTCGTGGCCTCCTTTTTACCTGGAAGGTTCATTTTTCCTGACTGACTCTGATTGTTTGCAGGTGGATTAGGATGTCCCCTACCACGCTGATTCCTAAGAGGTCCTCCTTTGCAGTTTTCCCAGTTCTTCCATATTTTCCGATGTCAGTCTTGGTCCCTCGCATACACTGCAAGCTCCTTTTGAGCAGGTGGACAACAGTGCTGAGATTTGCCTTCTTTGCCCAAGTGGGTATCCAGTGAGCCCAGCACTGCTGGCTGCACAGTGCAGTCTTGTGCTACTGTGAGACACCCTGTGGCACCCTCGTGCACATAGACCCGGTGTGCTCTCTGGGCTTCGTGGCTGTGAAGTCCCTTTGGAGGCGCCTGCCCCACCAAAAAACTCTAGTTGACTTGAGGAGCCTCATCTCCCTGGGAATCTGAAACAGGTGGTGTGTGTATTTTGCGGGGAGGGCTCCGCTGTTTTTTGTGCATATGTGTCTGCCCCAGACACATTCTCAGCTCATTGTCTGGCAATAATATATCAGGAACCTTTATGCTGACACCTTGTGCACCATGGAAAATAATCATGCCATGTTTCCACTTCCAAGTTACTATATGTATACAAGGTACAACCATATTTACAATTTTGTGTTTTATGTCTTCTGTGGCTTTTGTCTACTTGTGCCTCCTATAGCTTCACATAGTCATGGATGGGATTTTTTTTCAGGGATGGGTCAATATAGAATATATGATTTTTAGAAAAATTACTGATTTCATTTTTTAAAGCGAGTGAAAATTAGAATTAAAACAGAAAAAAAATTACATGTGATACAGAATTTCATTTAACCAAATAAGATGAATTTCACAGTACTTGTTGTAATACATAGTGTTGTCTTCCACCCAGTCATTCATATTTCCAGATATATGCATGTAACACTGGAAGAAGAAAAATAGTGTATGAAAAATTAAGAAGAGAAAAAGTACAAAGATTGTAAAAAGGAGAAGGAAGAAATTAAAGTATTAACTATTTCTTTCCACAGACCAGCAGAAATTCACAGTAGAGTTGCCCAAACCATTCTGCTCACATACATAGATAAATCTCTTTCCTCCACTCACTCTCCTGTCTTTCTCAACACAGTAACTTTTCTTTTGAATAAGTTCATTCCTAATTCTTTTTCACCTCTTTTTTTGCATTAGTTCCTTCATTTTTCCCAGTATCTTTTTTTTTTTTTTTTTTTTTGGTGGAACCAGGGATTGAACTCAGGCCATTGCACTTGCCAAGGAAGTGCTTATTCCACTGAGTGATCTCCCCAGCCCCTCCTGGAATCTACTGTACCCTTCTGATGCCATTTTTCTCTTAGATTCTCACACCAAGGAGATTTTGCAGATGTGGGTCTGATTTATTTCACTTAAGAGTGTGTTCTCTAGTTGTATCCATTTATTGACAAGTCTCAAAATTTATCCTGCTTTATAGTTGAATAACACTCCATTGTGTAAAAATACCACATCTTTATTGTTCATTCCTCATTTGATGGGCATCTGGGTTGTTTCCAGTATTTAGCTGTGACAAATTGAGCTGCTATAAACATAGGTGCACATATATCACTGGTATGAGGTTTTCAGTTCTTCTGGAAAAATATGCAGAAGGGGAATAGCTGGCTTGAATGGGATCTCCAATCCTAGTTTTTGAAGTAATCACCACATTGATTTCCATGGTGATTGTATCAGTCTGCACTTCCTTAACTATTTCTTTCTATAGACCAGCAGAAATTCACAGTAGAGTTGCCCAAACCATTCTGCTCACATACATAGATAAATCTCTTTCCTCCACTCACTCTCCTGTCTTTCTCAACACAGTAACTTTTCTTTTCAAAATAGTTATTTTGTCATTTTCTTGTTGGACTAACTTCTACCCAACATAAATTCTTTGTTCTCTACCATTCAACAGTACAGAAGGGTTCCTTTTTCTAAACAGCCTCTCCAGTCTTTGTTATTGGTTAACTTCTTGATGTTAGGCATTCTTTCAGGGCTGAGATAGCATCTCAGTGTTATTTTAATTTGCATTTCTTGAATGACCAATAATGTTGATCATTTTGTCTTATGTTTACTCTTCATGTGTAAGATCTGACCTTCTTTAGAATGTGTTTTTTATTTCATTTGTCTACTTATTTGGTAAGGGATCTTAATACGCAATTTGGACTCATAGTGATCCTCTTGTCTCAGCTTCCTCTATGGTGGATTACAGGCGTGCACCACCACACCTGATTTTGTTGGCTGGCAGTGCCAGCACAACATGCCTTACCAGGGATCGAGATTCGGTCCTTGTGCTTGCCAGGCAGGCACTTAGACCACTGAGCTATCTTCCCCGACCCTAGAATATATGATTGATTCATGGTGTTATGTTTGAATTATGGGTGCAGATGTTAAGCGTGGATGATAGTTAAATCCATCCACTGATTCATTTGAAATCCCCTAATCTTTGTATCCTGGATTCAGGATAAGTGACACAAAGAAGCTTATTTTGTCATTTTCTTGTTGGGCTAACTTCTACCCAACATAAATTCTTTGTTCTCTACCATTCTGCCTTGGAGTGATCCAAGCATGACCTGAAAGATATACATAGTGTGAGCTAAATACATCTTCCCTTCTTTAACTTCTTTTTCTTGGGTGTTTTGTCTCAACAACAAGAGAAAATTAAGAGAATATTTGCTGTCAAAGAAGTGGGGTCATAGTGTGACTATATCTGACCATATGGTTTAGGAATCTTTGAGGATAGCTTATGCAAAGAGTTTGGAAAGTTTCAGAGATGGCAAGCAAAAAAGCAGAGCTGAAATTCTTTAGGCTGTACTTGATGGGAGATTCTGATCATAGTTCAGATAACCACAAGGCTGATAGAAATTCTACTTGTAAAGACAGGCTCAAGACGATTCTGTTGGGAAAAAGAAATCTATTCGTTGCTGGACTCTAGATGATGTGTATTAATCCTTAGCAGAGTTTACCATGATTTTTTCTTGTGTCCACAGATTTTGTCTGAGACTGAGATTTTTAAGGGTGAAGGGATTATTTGAGGCCTGGGCTCAACTCCCAGTAACCTCTCCCAACATAAAAACCTTCTTTGCAATTTTGCTATTTGAATTCTGCCTTATCTTTTTTTTTTTTTTTTTTTGCCTTATCTTGTTTTTCTTTCTTTACTTTCTTTTTTTTTGAACTGGGGATTTAACTCAGGCCCTTGCGCTTCTCATGCAAGCTATCTCCCCTGCCCCTGAGATTGAGATTAAGGGAAGTGGACTATTAATCTTGGAGAAAAAAATTCAACACCATCTAATGCATAGGCAGTGGCATGGCTACTGTTTTTTTTTTTTTTCCAGATATAGTTGAACTTCAAGAGCAGAGAGCCCAGCAGAATTATTTAAAATATTTTTAGTTTGGACAGAAAGGAAGCTGCTGTAGAACTGTGAACTACAAAGATAGAGCAGAAGAGACCATGACTGATGAAAATAAATGGGAGTAGAGAAAAGATTTCCTGAAGGCATCAAAAGACGTAGCAGGACTCCACCCTTTGCAGTCTCAAAAGTATAAAAGAAAGACACTTTGCTTTAGGAAGAGATCTTCAAAGCTAGATGCTTCAGTATTGTGATCATCTAGAGAATTTGTTCCTCAAGACTGAATTCAGGGGCTGAGGAGATGGCTCAGTAGAATAAGCACTTGCCTGTCAAACACAAGGGTCTGAGTTCAATCCCCGGTTCCACAAAAAAAGTTTGAATTCAGAGTGTTCAGTGATCCATGCATTTGTCGATTGCCAAGAGAGAAGAAAGCCTGGATACTGCTCCAGCTTGTAGCAGACCTTGACATCACCCATGTTGTGCTGGTTTTAGATACATGCATAAAACAAGAGTTATGGTGTTAGGAAGGCTTCCATCCCGATTTCCAAAGAAGGCCTAGGAGGCCAGGTAGTGTGTCCCTGAGAGGGCAGTCTATATACCTGTGAATATGAAACTGAAGGTGCATTGAAGACTTCAGAATTTTGGAGAAGTTAGGATTGAAGATAGTTTGAGGAAAACTGCAAGGAGGGAACAAAGACAGCCCAGGCGAGGGAGGCTATGAGAACTACAACCACTGGCAGTACCAGAGGCAGAGTTACCCAAGCCCTTCAGAGTTCACATATTTTCATAGTTTGCCTGGAATGCTAGACATGGAGCTATGGGACTTAATATTTGCTTTGCTGAATTTTGGTCTTGCTTTTTTCCTGTTCCTTTCTATCTCCTTGCAATTTTGGAATCAAAATGTCTGTGTTGTGCCTCTGAAAATTGGAAGTGTTTATCTTTCTTTTCATTTACACAGGAGCTCACACTTGAGAGATTGCCTTAAATCTCAGAGGAAGCTTTGAACTTAAACTCTTCAGCAATGGTGGATTGTTGGAATTTTGGAAACTCTTGGAGATGGACTTAAATGCCCTTTGCACAAAGCAATGTGTATAAGTTTTGGGGAGAGGTCAGGTGAAGAATATTGTGTCTTCTGTCTTGACGTTCCCCCAAAGCCTCATGCAGTCATACGTGTGGATTTTTCAAAGGTGACTGAATTCAGAGTGTGTGATTGATTCATGATGCATTGCTAGGATTAAGAGTGGGTGATTACTAAGTTAGTCCATTTATTGATTTATCACCATCCACAACCCTGGTAGCCTGGTTTCACAATGAGGGACAGAAAAAGGCTTGTCTTTTCTCTTCTTTGTTTGCTTTCACTATCTTCTGATTTCCATGAACTGCTTCTCTTCTGTGTTTCCCCTCTGCCAAACCACCTTGCTTTGGAGCCAGTTGACTATGGCCTGAAACCCCTATAAAATATGAGCTAAATAAATTTTTCCCCATTTAACTTTGGGTGTCAGGAGTGTGGTGTCCCCAGTGAGAGAAAAGTAACTAACCAACTGTTATATATGCTCCAACATAACATACTAGCACAACTGATTATACATGTCCTAATGAAATGTGGAATATGTCTGGAATGATTCCCAAGAAGGACATAGAGTTTTTGAAGCTCTGTTGCCTTAGCAAGTGAAAAAAATCAAAACACACCTGTCTTTTTCTCTCCTTTATGTCTTTAATGAGTACATTTTTGCAGTACTTAATGATTTACATTCATTGTGGCGAGTTGGTACACGTATGTAACACCTCTCAATTTTTCCACCTTCTGCTCTACATTCCCCTCTTATGCTAGCATGAGATTCATTTATTTGTTATATAAGTTCTTACAAAGTTTTTATATACACAGATTAACAGACTAATTCAACACAAAACATAAAAGTTAGAAAATAAAATTAGCTCTACATCAAAGAGTGCTTTTAGATACTGCTGTATTGCAATAACTTTGTTTTTCCCTCTTTATTCTATTATCTGTCTTTTATATTGCACTTTATTTATATGATGGATTTCTTATACAAGAGAAACAACATAATGTTTGGGGTTGTTTGTGTGTATGATTTACTTCACTTAACATAATGTTCTCAAGGTGCATTCATTTTCCTAAAAATGACCCATGTTTATGATTCTTTATGGGAGAGTAGTACTCCATTGTGTACAAATTCCACACCCCCTTTATCCACTCATCTGTTCATGGACATAGGCTACTTACAAATTTTAGTTATTATGAACTCTGCTGCTATAAATATACATTGTATACAAATCCTATATGGTGTTTTTTAATTTTGGGGAAGATACCTAGAAGCAGAGGAGCTGGAGAAAATGAAATACATATTTTTACTTTTTTGAGGAATCTTCACACTGATTTCCATGGAAATTGTACCAGTTTTCACTCCAACAAACAATGTGGCAGTTCCCTACCCTCTCCTGGTAGTCTTGGTCACATTTGTGATTGGTTGATTTCTTGATAATAACCATTCTTTCTGGAATAAGATGTCATTTCAATATTGCTTTAATTTTCATTTATCAAATGACCAGGGATGTTGGACATTTTCTCATATGTTTATTGAATCATGTATACATCTTTACTTGAGAAGTGTCTATTCATCACAGATGTCTGATTTTTATTGTGTCTTTAAATTTGGGTAAGTCTGGGCCAGCCAAATAACTCAGTGGATTAAAGCCCCTTCAAGCAAGCACAGGGGCCAGGGGTTTGATCCCCAGGCCTGCTGTGCTGGCCCTGCCTGCTGAGACCGCAGCTGAGATGGCACAGTCGTGGGCACCTGGAATCCCAGCTCTTGGAAAGCTGGAAATAGGCAGATCACTATGAGTCCGATCTAGTAGTGAGACCCTGAACACCCTGTAGACCCTTCCCTAAAATACGTATATACCTAAAAATTAAAAAAAAAATGGATAAGTCTGATCTTTTTTTAGTTATATATAGTAGATATTAGTCTTTTGTCTAAGAAATATCTGGTAATTTTTTTCCCATTCTGAAACTTGTCTTTTCCCTCTGTTACTGTATTTTTCTGTGCAGAAGTTTTAAATTTGATGTGATACCATTTGTTGAGGCTTGGTAATATTCCTTGTGCAAACTGGGATCTTTTTAGGAAGTCCTTGTCTTCACTGATGTCTTCAAGATTCTTACCTATGTCCTCTGCCATTTGAATTAATTTCTGCTCCAATCTTCATGATTTCTTCCCGTCTTTGGGCTCTGGATTTGGTCTGCTCTTCCTTTTCTAGTTGTTGGAGGTGCAGCATAAGGGTGTTTATTTGTTCCCATTCTGTTTTCCTAAAGTGTGAGTTCATAGCTATGATCTTCCCTCAGAGAACTGCTTTCATTGCATCCCATAAATTCTGATAAGTTGTGGTTGAATTTTCATTTAATTGTAGATATTGTTAAATTTCTTGTTTAATTTCATCTGTAACCCATTTATTGCTGAGTAGGGTGTTGTTTAATTTCCATGTATTTAGGTTTTTTTCTGGTTTCTTTTGTCAGTTATTTCCAGTTTCATTGCACTGTGGTCAGATAATATGCATGGGATAATTTCTGATTTCTTGCATATACTTACACATGATCTCTGGACTAGTATGTGTTCTATTTTGGAAAATGACCCATGTACAGCTGAAAAAAATGTGTATTCAGCTGTGGTTGGGTGGAACACTCTGTATATGTCCACCAAGTCCATTTGTTCCAGGCTCCAGTTGAGTTCTACTACTTCCTTGCTAATTTTTTGTCTGATTGACCTGTTTTTCTGGGATAAAGGGATATTTAGGTATCCTGTTAAGATTGTGGTATTGGAGATTAGACTTTTCACGTCCATTAAGATTTGTCTTAGATAGTTGGGTGCTCCTGTGTTTGGTGCATACATATGTATGAGTGTTACCTCTTCCTGTAGAATTCTTCCCCTAAACAGTATATAGTGGCCTTCTTTATTTCATTTGATCATTCTTGGTTTGAAGTTGAGACTGTCTGAGAACAAGATTTCTGCCCCTGCTTTTTTCTGCGGTGCTGAGGCATGAAGTATTGTTTTCTATCCTTTGATTTTAAGCCTATGTATTTTTGAGTTAAGTGTGTTTCTTTTTTTTGTGTGTGTGTATCTTTTTTTGAGACAGGGTCTCACTGTGCAGTTGAGGCTGGCCTTAAGCTCACTTTGTAGCTCAGGCTGGTCTCGAACTCACAACAATCCTCCTGCCTCAGCCTCCCTAGTGCGGGGATTACAGGCATGCGCCACCACGCCCGGCAAGTGTGTTTCTTGTATACAATATATTGTTGGGTTTTGTGTCAGTCTATTTCTCTTGATTGGTGAATTGAGTCCATTTACATTGATGATTATAATTGAAATGTGTTGACTTGTGATTGACATGTTATTTACCTGCTGTTGTTTGCTCCTTTTTGTCCTGTGTTTAATTATTTCCCCTATTTAGTGGGTTCCTTCTGTTCTCATTTGTGGAGTTCTGGTCATTGTGGTCCCTCTCTAGAACATCTTTCAGTAGCCTGTGTAGGGTTGCCTTTGTCATCATGAAATTCTTTAGTTGTTCTTTGTCATGGAAGTATTTCACTTCTCCATCAAACTTGAAAGAATTTTGAAGGGTATAGTATTGTGTGATGTAATTTGATGTAATTTGTTTTCATATAGGACTTGAAGAATTGTGCTCCATGCTCTCATTGCCTTCTTGGTTTGTGTAGAAAAGATGGCTGTAATTGTGATGGGTTTTCCTTTGAATGTGATCTGGTTTCTTTTCCCTAGAAGCCTTCAGTATGTTATTGTGTTGGATTTCTGGGATCTTGACTATTATATGTCTTGGTGTATTTTTATTTGGGTTGAAGTTATTTGGCATTTTGTATGCTTCGTTTACCTGAATGTTGGATTGTTTCCCCATATATGGGAAGTTTTCTGCTATTACTTCTGTCCATATTCTTTTTGTATCATTTGTATTGACTCCTTCATTCTCTTTGAATGGAATTAATCTCACATTGTTTATCTTGGCATCATCTTGCAGGTGATGGATTATTTTTTCCTTTATCCTCATTGTTTTTAAGAGATCCTTTCACTCCTTTTCACTAGCTGCGCCAGTGTCTTCAAGATCTGAAACTCTATCTTCACTTTTACTCAAACGGTTTTGTAAGCTTGTGTTTGAGATTTTAAGTTCCTCTATCTCTTTGACTCCGCTTCATACAATGAATTTCTTTCCTGTGTTGCTCATCCAAGGAATCCATCAGTTTTCTAATCTCCTCTATTTTTATTAATGTCTTCTTTAGAAGCAGTTATTAATTCTTTTACTGCAAAGTTTTTCTTTTTTTTCAGATTGGGTTTCCTCCATATGTTTCTGCATTTGATTCTTAATTTGAGATGCTATGATTTCAGGGATTTCTTTTTTATTTCAGAGGTTAATTCTGATTTGAGTTCCTCTATACATTTCTGCTGTTGCTTATTTACTTCCAACACTATTAATTCCTACAATTCAGCTGAGTTAATGTCCTCAGCACTTGATCTGGGTGGTCATTGGGTATTCCCCATATGTTTCTGTATTTGGTTCTTTACTTCAGATACTATGCATTCAGATATTTCTTTTTTTATTCCAGAAATTCTGCTCTGAGTTCCTCTATAACTTTCTGCTGTTGTTTCTTTACCACCGACGCTATTAATTCATACATTTCAGCTGAGCTAGCATCCTCTGCACTTCTTCCGGGTGGGCTTGAGGCCTGAGACTGCATTTTGCTCCCTGTTATTATTATGTCTTATAGCTCTGTCCTTTTACTTTTGGTGTAGAGTTTTGGTGCAGTTCTAACCTTAGCACCTTATGAAATTCAGGTATTGATATACCAAGTTCTAGTTCATGTAGTTGTGCCTGGCTTGGGTCTGGCTGTTGTGTTCTGCTCCTTCCTGTTGCTGTCCTTGGAGGTGAGCCTGTTGTGCCCCTTTGGCAAGATGCTTTGCTCCTGGATTAGCTGTGTGGTTTTGACCCTAGCCTCACTGCAGGGACTTCAGCTGCAGAGTTTCACCCCAGGCCTGTATACTAGGCCTGGGCTGTGTATGGAGGTGTTTGGGGGGTGCAGGAGAGCACAGAAGCTCTCCCACATACTCACCAGGCCTGGGCTTTGGCGAGTCTGCAGGGCTTCCAAAAGGGTGGTGGATGTTCTCACTCACAGTGTCGGCTGTGCTGGGTCTGGAGCAGCTGGGCATGGCCAGAGATCACTGGGAAAGGTCTCTCTGGTGGGGTGGGCCTGGAAGTTCTCACTTATAGGGCAGGTTGTGCTGGGTCTGGAGTGGCAGGGCAGGACCAGAGAATGCTGGTAAAAGTCTCTCTAGAATGGTGATCCTGGAAGTTCTCACTCACAGAGCAGGCTGTCTGTCCTCTTCCAATACATTAAGTGTTTCAGTTCATAATTCTTAGGACTTTGATCAATCCTGATTTTTTTTGAGTGGAGAAAGAGATAAGTTTCTTTCATTTTTGTCATATGTAGACTAATTTTCCCATTAGCTCTTGTTAAAGAGGCTATCTTTTCTCCAATATAAAGATTAGGCCAGTTTATCAAAGATGGTATAGGTAAGAGGCAGGAGGATTGTTGTGAGTTCGAGACCAGCCTGAGCTACAAAGTGAGCTTAAGGCCAGCCTGAACTGCATAGTGAGACCCTGTCTCAAAAAGACAAAAAAAAAAAAAACAAAAAAAAACAAAGACAGTATAGGTAAGTGTGCCTGGAGTTGTATCTGCACTCTCTATTTTGTTTCATTGACCTACAAATCTAGTTTTTCACCAGTACTGTGATGGTTTAGCAGTGTGGCTTTGTAGTATAACTTGAAGTGCAGGATTGTAATGTCCCATGCCTTTTCCTTGTTGCTTAAAATTGCTTTTCCTATTCTAGGTTTCTTCTAGTTTCATATGAATTTCAGGATTAATTTCTCTAGTTCTGTGATGAACGCTATTGTCATTTTAGTTACTGCTGTATTAGATTTGTACAACAGTTTTGAAATTATAACTATTTTGACCATATTGGTTTTCATTATCCAGGAACAGAAGGCATCATTACATTTTCTGATATCCTCTTCAATCTTCTTTCTCAGAGTAGTATAGCTTTCATTGTAGAGGTCTTTTACTCCCTTGGTTACATTAATACCTAAATATTTAATTTTTCTTAATGCTATTTTAAAATGTGTTCAACACATTTGTGTCTCAGTGAGTTTGTTTTCCTGTACAGGAATGCTGTGGATTTTTGAGTGTGGACTTTATATCCTGCTTTGCTACTGAATTTAATTCTTAACTCTAGAAGTCTTTTAATGAAATTTTTGAAGTTTTCTATGTAGAAATCATGTCATCTGCAAATAATGATAATTTAACTTCTTCATTTCCTATCTATATAACTTTAATTTCTTTCTCTCATCTAATTGCTTTGGCTGATGCTTTGAAATCTATATTTAACAAGAGTGCCAAAAGTCAACGTCCTTGTCTTCTTCTTGATGTTAGAGGGAAAGCTTTCATCTTCTCTCCATTTACTACCACATAATACTGGCCATTGTTTTTTCATGGCTGGGTTTTATCACATTGAGATAAAGACTTTCTATTCCTATTTTCTTCAAGGTTTTTAAATCATAAATGGTTGTTGGATTTTGTCAAGTAAGAGCATGTACAATTGCAGTAAAATAATCTAGCCAATATGTACTAAATGTGATAGCTATCAATCTGCTAGTAGTGGAACAGAATTCAAGGGTAGTTTTACTGAGTTAAAGTTTTATTATACTTTTAAGGACGTAGGATTTGCAACTGGGAGAACATAGGAGGAAAACTTTGAAACTTTAAACTCTCTGATATAATGCAGGGCAGAAAAGTGCTACAAGGGATCTTTTTGGGGAGTAGAAGGGTGGTTATAAAATTAAGTAAAGCTAAGGGAAAAGCTGATGTGCAGCAGAAGATCAAAAGAAGGAGAAAAAAGAAAGATATATACAGAGTAAAAGTAAGAGAAAAATAACTAAATGAAAAATTCAAAGAGAAGAGGAAAGATGAAAGAAAAGATACAGTACAATGGTATTTATATAATTTTAATAATATAAAACAATATTACATGAGTCTTCCTTTATTCTTCCATGCTGAGTAGGCTGATATAACCACTCTAAAGATCAGTGTGGAGAGTCCTCCAAAAATTAGGAGTAGCAATCCTATTTGACCTAGCTATTCTGCTTCTGGGTATCTTTCCAGAAGAAATACAAAATTACACTGCAGCACTATATGTGCACCCATATTTATAGAAGCACCATTTGTAATAGCTCAATATTGGAAACAACTCAAATGTCCATCACCTGAGGTTTCTATTCATTGGAGGTAGTATTCAGCCATAAAGGAGAATGAACTTGAGACTTTTATAAAAAATTGGTTGCAACTTGAGACCATAATCATAAGTGAAATAAATCAGACTCATATGTGTAAATGCTGTATTCTCTCCCTTGTATGAGAAACTGAAAGAGTAAATAATTTCTAAAGTGTAGAATACATATTTTGAAATGTGAAGAAATTGTTCAAAAGATAAAAAGAC
The DNA here is from genome assembly GCA_004027165.1 of Ctenomys sociabilis. Lineage (NCBI taxonomy): Eukaryota > Metazoa > Chordata > Mammalia > Rodentia > Ctenomyidae > Ctenomys > Ctenomys sociabilis. The sequence continues at coordinate 22,085 of PVKA01023765.1, read as the reverse complement.
TAATGTGGGGATGTGACAGTAAGGAAAAACCAGAAAATGAATGTCAAATATATTCATGTCTCTTTGTTCATTAAAGTGATAGGTTTGTGCCAATATTGATTGGAGAAATTTTTATGCTTGTATATTTTATCTTGAGCAACTACTTTAAAGATAACAATATGTGATACATTAACTATTATTATTCCTTATCATTAGGAAATTTTGTTTTACCTTTTGTCCATAGGGGGGAAAAACATTAAAAAAGAAAGGAGGGGCCAACTAGATAGCTCTGCAGATTAAAGTACCTGCTTAGACAGATGCAGGAGCTAGGGGTTCAATCCTTAGCCTGCCATGGAGACCAGACATCAGGTCAAGCTGAGACAGACTGAGATTGGGCGTGGTGGCATGCATTTGTAATCCCAGAACCTGGAAGCCTAAAAAATGGAAGGATCGCTACAGGTTTGATCTGTGTAGTGAGACCCTTACACCACGTGCTAAATACATGAAAAAGAAAAGAATTTTAAATGAATAAAATATTAACATAATTTTCTTGGTTATCAATGATGTGCTGAAAGTTCCTCAATATTTTTTCTGTAATAGTCCTTTTTAATTAGACAAAAAGGCTACTACAAGCCAAGTAAGACATTTTAGAATAATAAGCACTAAAAGAAACCCTAAAAACTTCTCTAGATAGCATACAATTCACCTACGATATGACATCAAACTTCCTATCCGTAACACTTGGTGTCCAATGTCAATGTTTAGATTTTTTGAAACCTTAAATTATATGTTTTTCTAGGGTTGGGGAGATAGGTCAGTAGGATTAGTGCTTGCCTGGCAAGTGCAGGGTCCAGAGTTCAATCTCCCATACCACAAAAATAAAAGTAGTCTCCTTCTGTGATGATATCAGTTTTGCATCAAAATAATTTTTCAGGGACTGAGGAGATGGCTCAGTGGAATAAGCGCTTCCTTGGCAATTACAAGAGCCTGAGTTCAATCCCTGGTTCTGCCAAAAAAAATGTTTTCCTTTAGCTTTCTATCTCTAAATGTACTATCAAAGATGTATATGATGACAATAAGTCTTTTCAAGAGGTTGGGACTGTAGCTCAGCAGTAGAGTGCATGATTACCATTCATAAGGTTCTAGGTTAAATCCCCAATATCTAAAAACAAATACAGAGAGGGAGAGGAAGAGAGAGAGAGAGAGACAGACAGACAGACAGACAGACAGACAGACAGACAGACAGACAGGTAGACATCATCCAGGATGGAAAGTTTGCCTCCTGTAGACCTCTTAGGAAGTATTCGAACATGTGCTTAACAAAATGTGCTAATTAACCAAGTCTAAGGTAAGTATGAAATCCAGAAAATGGTGATCACAATTTGAAGAAGCAGTGAAAGTTAGTTTTAAGATGACAGCCAGACACCAGGTTCTAATTAAATGGACCAAAATAGAGCAGGATGACAGAGCATTCAGAGTAGTAAGGTAATTTTAAAAACTTGATACAATAAATTAAAAATTATAATGAAAGATTATGATGTCATAAAGCAAATAAGAGAAGAAAAGCATTTATTTTTTATTTATTTTTAAAATTTATTTTTGTATTTTTTAGGGAAGGGTCTACAGGGTCTAGCTACTAGATCGGACTCATAGTGAGCTGCCTGCTTACAGCCTCCCAAGAGCTGGAATTACAGGTGCATGCCACCAGGCCCAGTCTCAATGCCCTCTCAGTGTGCTCCAGGGGCAGGGCTGGCACAGCAAGCCTGGGGATCGAATCCTCTGGCTCCTCTGCCTGGTTGCTGGCAATTTAATTCACTTAGCTATTTGGCAGGCCCAAACATTTAGAACTTGTAATAAAATATTGGTGTAATTGCTCCAAAGAACTATGTCTCCTTGTATTCATATCATTGTGTAGGTCCCTCCCACATGGACTTGGTGCTGGTGATATGATTTTCTTTGACAGGTTTACATGCTAGTAAATGTGGCCCAAGAAGAGACTTGAACAGTACATCTCCTTGACACTTGCACTCTTTCTGCTCTAAAACCACTTAATGTCAAGCTGGCCAGGCTAACATAGAGGAAGGGCTCAGATAGAAAATGCATGAACTGTTCCAAGTGAGACACTATATAAAGACTTGCTAGATAAAACGTTAAGTTTCCTAGTTAGACTGAATTTCAGTTGTACATCAGATAAAATTTTAGTGTATGCATTTACCAAATATTGTATGAGGCATATTTATACTTGAAAAATTAATTGTTCATTTGGAATTCAAATTTAACTGAGCATCCTGTACTTTTGTTTGCCAGATGTAGTGGTTTAGATATTAAACATCACCCAAAGGCTCATATGTTAAAGGCTTGGTCTCTGGCTGATAGCACTACTGGGATCTCATTGAACCTATTTGAAGGTGGGGCCTAGTGGAAGGAAATGAGGCCACTGGGAAATATGTTCTTAAAAAGGATATGGCAAACTAGGTCCCCTTCTTCTCTACTTCTGCTTCCCAGCCACTGAGATGAGCAGCTTTTCTCTATTACATGCCTCTGTGATATTCTGCCTTACTATCGGCTCAGAAGCAATGGAGATAACCAACCATGAAATGAAACCTCTGCAACTATGAGCCATAATAAAGTTTTCATCTTTTAAGTTGATTTTCATAGGTATTTTGCAACAGCAATGGGAAGCTGATGAACAAACTAGATATGGCAACACTAGATTCAGGGAAACTGGTCTTTAGCTGATCTTTCAGCTACTCTAGCCACATAGTGACCTCAAGCAAGACTTACCCAAGAATCAACCAGGTAAACCTAGCAGAAATAACCTATTCACAAAATAAAAAAGTTACTAAGCTGGTTGTTTAAAACTACCAAGTTTCAAAGTGGTAGTTTTAAATGCATCAATAGACAAGAGATAGTTATAAAACCCTTTGTGCTTTCTCCAAAAGTGAAGCCAATTAAGGTACAAAATGAGTTCAGTATTTGATGGAAAGAATCTGTTGAATCCTGGATGTGAGGAAAGTATCCCAAGTAACTGTATTGGGCTAGATTAAATCAGAAGTTAATCTTAAATGTCTCTGGGATCTGATCATGTCACATTAGATGAGGCAGAATTGAGCTAACTCCCAAGCTACTAAGAGGGTTATATATAAATATTCCTAGGATAAGATGTGTTCATAATCTAATATGGTTGATTTATACCTTGTACCTAGTACTGTCATCCTAGATAATGTGAGTAAGTATACTAGGGCTCAAGTTCTCTCAGCATCTTTTGACCTGGCCAAATGGATATAAAAATAATCCTCTTACAACCCAAAACAGGTTTGGATTCAGCTTATGAAACTTCCTAAAGTATTTGAGCATGAATCACGTAGTATTACTGTCAAAAGGACACTTCTATGGAGGCTTAAAATGAAGAGGATCTTGCTTTTTCAGCAGAATAAATGTAATACACTGAGATTTGTGCTTTACATAGTCATTTGCATGCAATTAAGCTACAGTTTACTTTTACAATGTGATATACAACAACCAAGTCTCCCACTAACACTTTTTGGCTTTCAACTCTAGACACTGATTATCATGAACTACATTTAAAAGTTTCTTACTACATAAATATAGCTCATTGCTGAGTCATGTACTAGCCTATCCTGTACAGTTTGGAAAATGATTCAGACATCAGCCCTAGGAATGAGATTTTAAGTAGGCATGAGACTTAATAAAAATGTAGCTGACAAAAAGTGTGACATAGAGGTCAGAAAAAGAATAATAAACTTTTTGCCCTCATTTTACAAAGTGAAAAGTGAATAAATATTGCTGGAAGTTTATGATCTAAAGTAAAATGCTGTAGGCATGCTTTAAAGCTACCTTATTTATTTTAATTGATTTTTCTTGTCTACTTCCTTCACAAGAAAGAAAGCTTAATAAAGGTAATTTCTGTCCTGCTTACTACTAGCATACAAATCCTTCAGATAGTCCCTTGCACTTAATGGTGATCAAGAAATAGTTGTGGATGGTTTGGTTAAAGTTAAATGATAATGGCAACTCAGTAAACATTCAGGATATCAAAGGTGGAGGGAGAATAGTAATATAAATGAAAAGCATTAAAAGTATACTTTTATAGTTTTAAAAATGACCATATGAACAAAATTATTAACATTTTGGATCAGAGGTGTTCTGTGAACTAGGTTTTCCAGTCACGGGAGTCAGTAGCACCCTTCCCCACATTGTGGCAATTAAGCAACAAGAAGCCTGTAGCCCATCCCTTCCCTAGCAAAAAACAAAACAAAACAAAAACAAAGAACAGAAGCTGGTAGGTGCCCCGAAGGGGACAAACTCTCTCCTATTTAAGAACCACTGCATCAGATACAGCTAAAATAAAAAAGTTAAGAAAAATTTCCACTTTAGAAAGGGCTACTGAGCAGAGGGAAGAGGAGGGAAAATTTTTCATCACAAACTATGCTAATTGCTTTGTTGTTATGTATGCATTGTTGTGATAAATCGTAACATTTATTTAAAGAGTTGATGAGATGGAATCAATGAAGCTTTGAGATGAGCTAGCAACATAGGATGAAAGAAAGAGAAGAGTCAGTAATGACAGGTTCTAACATGTGTAATTGAGAGGATGGTGGTTAGGTTTACTGAGACAGTAAATATGGATGGAAAGTGGTTTTGATACAGCATGAGGAAATGATGAATCTAATTTCAAATATGTTGAGCCTGAAATATCTGTGGGACTTGTAACTATACATATCAAATAAGTTAATACTGAACTCAAGATATAAGACCTAATCAAACAATAAGGTTTGTGTTTTAAAAATATTTTTATCTACCCAGTCATGGTGGTGCATACCTATAATCCCAACACTTGGGAGGATCATTGCTATGAGTTGGAGGTCATTGTAGGCTACACAGTGCATTCAAAGCTAGTCTGTACTACATGGTGGAAGTCTGTCTCAAAAAACCAAACCAAACTAAATAAAATAAAATATTTTTGTGATTCTTTTTTCTTTTTTTGGCTATAATGATTTATCTATTTATTAAAAAGCTCCAAAATATTTACATGGTCATTATGTGAACAAATGTAGAGGAGTTTTGAGACCTGGGGAATACTGAAGAATGAAAGAATAAACTAAGCACAAATGACAGAAAGTTGAAAGTTAGACATAAATATTCAGGGCTGACAAGATAGCTCAGCGGTCTAAAGCGCCTGCTTTGGCAAGCTTAGGCAAGCTCTCAGGGACTGCGGTTTGATCCCCAGCACCACATGCCATGCCAGCCCCTCCCCCAGGGCGGGCTGAGCTGACGCCCCCCCCCGGAAAGAGTCCGTGATGTGTAGCGAGACACTGTAATAAATAAATTAATAAAAACGTTTATTTCTTAAAAAAAGATAAAATATACATAGATATTCAGTATGTTTGCAATATATAGTACTCATAGTCATCTTGGCAAATTGGTACATATACATATCACATCTTGATTTTTTTTTTCCGATGGAACCGGGGATTGAACTCAGACCCTTGCGCTTGCCAGGGAAGCACTTATTCTACTGAGCCATCTCTCCGGCCCCTTTGATTGTTTTTATAACACCTCCCTCTTTTATGCCTTCTCCTTACTTCCCTGAATTCCCTTTCCATAATTGCTATCAATCCCCGTCAAAATGTCTCCCTTCACTTCAAACCCATGTATCGTAGTGTTTGTGCAGTTTCTGAAGCAGCTCTGCACGTCTTCCTTCACATGTATCTTTGTGAGGTGAACTAACAAGCTTTTACCAAATGCCACCAAATAGGAAAGAAGCCTGGTCAAAATATTATGCTGGGTTTTGACACCTTGCATACCAGATCTGCGATCTGCATCATGCAAATGATAGCTGTTCTGTAAAGTCAAAACAACTGTGGAAGTTAATTGTTTTGAATTGATTAAGCAGTCATGACTGCAAAAAAAGACACTCATGAAAGGTCATCCAGAATTGATTCATAAAGTGACAAAATGATGGGATAAATATATTTGAATTGAGACAGAGTATTTTGGAGAGATTAATGGCAACGTACATTTACTGTAATAAATTTTCCAAAATTTAAACTTTTGCATAACAATCTTTGTATAGACTTGTGAATCATTAAGACATAGGTGATAATTGTTTTAACTTCTGAGCCTGCTGAATTTATTAATTGGCCTGGATTTAGGGGATTAATTTGCCCTCAAATTCTCTTTTTTTCTGATTTTATTTTATTTTTAAGAGTAAAAAAAAAACAAAAATAGAAAAAAAGAAGACAAAGTTACATACGACAATGCATAGGTTATTTCAAAACAGGAATAGTTAGTAGTACAGTTACAGTAATTAATCCATTGTATGTCATTGTCTTTGTAGTAGTTATTCATAGTACAAGATGCAGACATATCTTGTCTGCAATACTGTTATTGATTATGAAGTTTGTTTTATTTTTTATAAAAACAATAAAAAATAAAAATTAATCACCAGAAAAAACAGGAATAGCTAATTAACAGTGTCATTATATTATCTATTTTTATCATCCAATCTCCTGCTCAGATTAGCAGATATAGTTATTATGCAAGGTTGGATAAACAATTGAATATTAACATTTACTTCCAAGAAATCTTAATTTTTTTCTTTTTTAAAAAATTAAGAGTATAATAATTGATAAGGCATTAGAAATGGTACACATTTAGAAGACCAAGATGAGATTACTTAATCAAGGGTTTTGTAATTGAAGCCACAGTAGTATATATAATTCCTACTACAGGAAAAAGGAGACAAGGGAAGAGAACCCTAGGAACAGCAGTGCTGGCTGTGTAATATTCCAGTCTTTTTCATGGGTCTGTACTTTTTTTTTTTTGGCAGAACCAGAGACTGAACTCAGGCCCTTGCCCTTGCCAGGGAAGCGCTTATTCCATTGAGCCATCTCCCCAGCCACCCTTTACTTTTAAATTAATTGAATCTATACTGTTAACACTGCTTAGCATATTTTTAAAACAATTTTTATCTTAGTGCACCTATTTCAAAAATATGTGGAGAAATATAAACTCTTGTCCGGAACCAGAAATGTAGCTTGAAATTCAGGATGATCACATTGTGTAGACACTGAGCAGTATTTATGTGCAAGACAGATGGAGATTTAAAGTAAACAAAACACATTATTCCTATGTTCATAGAGCTTATCGTGTAATAGGGAATCGTCAAAGGAAATAGGAAATAGATTGGAGTGTGATGAGTGCTATAAAATTAAAAGTGGAGGCCGGGCGTAGTGGCGCATGCCTGTAATCCCAGCACTCGGGAGGCTGAGGCAGGAGGATTGTTGTGAGTTCGAGACCAGCCTGAGCTACAAAGTGAGCTTAAAGCCAGCCTGAACTGCATAGCGAGACCCTGTCTCAAAAAGACAAAAAAAAAAAAAAAAAAAAAAAAAAAAAAAAAAAAAAAAAAAAAAAAAAAAA
>PVKA01023765.1:0-14563 GCA_004027165.1 Ctenomys sociabilis | reverse complement strand
TCTGTGCCAAGCAATAAGAAGATTGGAAAGACTGGCAGGGAATGTCAAAATGTTTGTCCTTCTGGTTCAGACTATAAACCTCTCAGTACACTGGACTGACTCCTTCACAGAGAACTTCTCCGTGAGCTTTTAAATTGGTTTTCTGCCTAACAGTCTGTTCAGTTTATTTGCCAGAAATGCACCAACTACACACTCAGATCAGACATTGGACAACACGAAATGACAGAAAGGACCATTTGTCTATTGCTCAGATAAGAAGCATGTTCAAAGTTGACAGCAAGAGACATTTTTTTGTGAAACTGGGGATTGAACTCAGGCCCTTGTGCTTGTGATGCAAGTGCTTATTCTACTGATCCATCTCCTCAGCCCCTGACAGCAAGAGTCTTGATGGAACTTACTGAGGTTGCCCCGTTGGGCTATGAAAAGTAGAAAGAGATTAGGCTGAAGAACAAATCATATAAACACACTATATTTGCCGGAAGTAATGCATCCTCATCATAGCTCCGAAAATGTCTTTTCCTGAATAGCAGGGAAGAGGGGAAACTACACTTTCAATAGCCTCAAAACTACCTCTTGAAAATTCTCGATATGAGGGAAAGTGATCTGGCTTTTTCCTTAGATGAACTTTCTGCAGATAAATGGTTGAAGAAAACCTCACATTTCTTGAAAGCAGAGAATCAGAATAGAACTGGCATGAGGGAAATATAGCTAATATATGCAAAAAAGGAGAAAAGGGACATGGGATGACTGATGAAGAAAACACATCTAAAATGATACAGTGATTCATAAAAATTATAACCAAATGCTTAATATAAATTTGAAAGTTTCATGAAGCAGGTAAATACAAGTTGAAGAAATATAGATGGCAAAATTACAATAAGATGAAAAGCGGCTTGTCAGGCCTCAAGAAAGAATGTAAAGAAAAAATTTCCAGTCACAGACATGAGGGGAAAAAATGCTTGGATCACCAGGAAAAAAAAAAGTATAGCATATATATATATATATATATATATATATATATATATATATATATATATGAATTTGTGTCAAATCTACATAAATTTAGAATGAAGATAAATTTAAATGTAATGGTGATAAACCCAGTTGGATTTGAAGTTACATAACTAAAAGCAACTGGGAAGAGGGAAAAAAAGTGAAAGGTAATGTCAAAGTGTTAATTTTCTTATCCTTCATAATTGGGATCAAAATATACCATCAAAAGCAGGTAACTTTGGCATTAAAATATAAATAAATTGAACATTACAAAGAAAAACACAAAAAATAATTTAATCAACTAAAATTGTTTGGATGAAAAGATGAAGGAGAAAAATCTATGCAGTAATCATTGTGCAGTATTTGTAACAGCAAGAAAATCGTGGGCAGTGACAACTCAGCACCTGAGGCACTGAGTGCCATTGCAGCTAGAGCCCATGTGCCACAGCAGGCGTGGAAGCTCTCTTTTTCAGCACATGAGTAGCCACGTTGCCCTAGCATTACTCCAGCAGCTGGGCACTGGATAGCAGCACGAACAGTGGCCATGCACATGGTTGGAAGCGAGGAGCAGCCGTAGGCCATAAGGCCGCAGCCATGACTCATTAGCAGCACCTCATTGGAGGTTTTGCATGGCCGGTCAAGTCGTGCGCTGCAGAGGACATTTATATGTATATATTTGCTTGGGGGTTGGTGTGAGTTTTAATTCACTTGCTTTTATTGATACATTTTAGCTTTGAGTTTTATTTTATTTTATTATTATTTTTTGGTGGTACCAGGAATCTAACTCAGGACCTTGTGCTTGCCAGGCAAGCACTTATTCCACTGAGCTATCTACCCAGCACCTGAGTTTTCATTTTATTTTATTTTTTTTCTGAGTTTTAATTTTAAAGAGAAAAAATAAAACAAAATTTCAAAATAAGATAATACAAAGGTAACAATGATTAATACACTGCATATTGTTGTCTTTAACTTAGTTACTCTGAGTACAAGATATTGGCATTTCATTGTCCAAACAGTACTGGCACAAACCTTTCTTTTCAGCAAACTAAAAGAAATTAGTAATATAAATGTATTAGATACATTTTGTTTTTCTATTCCTTTTTTTCTCCTTCCCTCCATTCAAGTTTCTCTTTCCTTTTGAATAGTTTCTTCTCATTTCACAGTATCTACTGTACATTTTGGATCTGATTTACTCTTTCAGCTTCTCACACTAGGGAAATCAATATGATGTTTGCATATGTACATCTTGTTTATTTCACTTATAAATGTGATCCTGAGTTGCATCCATTTACCTAATAAAGGCTCCATGTTATTCTTCCTTATGGATGAGTACTATTCCATTGTACAAAAGACCACATTAAATCTGCTGGAAGATAGAATGGGTAAAATTCTTGAAGACATTGGTGTAGCCAAAGATTTTATGTCTAAAACTCTGAACTCACAGGAACTGTCACAAACAATAAGCAACTTGGATCTCATCTTACTAGAAAGCTTTTAAACAGCAAAAGAAATCTGCAACAGAGTGAAGAGACAACAACTTATAATGTGGGAAAAATGGTTTGTCAGCTGTTCCTCAAACAAAGGATTACTATCAAGAACAAAGAACTCAAAATTATCTGATGCCCAAATTTAAAGGCCCAATCAAAAAATATGCATGTGAGATTTATACACACTTCTGAAATGAAGAAATACGTACTGGAAATAAGTATGTTAAATTTCCATGTTTGTTGGAAAATAGAAGTTCCATGTTATGTCTAAGGTATTTGATACTCAGACAGATAGTGATGTTAAGTTCAACTGTCTGCTTTTTATTTTCCAGAACTAGGGATTGAACTCAGGTCCTTGTGCTTGCCAGGCAAATGCTTATTCTACTGAGCTATCTCCCTCGCCCCTCAACTGTCTCTGTTACAGGGTAATAATATCATTAAATTTATCTTCTGAATATTTAACAACTAAAGTTTACAGACCAAAAATTAGATGAATAGAGGGGCTACAAGGATAGCCAATATTTTGGCCGTAGCCCTTTAATGTCAGTGAGGACTCAGGACATAAGAGAACCTGTGCTGTGACATCCTGTAACTCAGTGGTGTCCCAAAGTTTCTGATCAAGGAGATTATGGTGCCATGGAAGAAACTGATCAATGATGTATAGTGTGTCTGAGGAGAGTCATCTGAGTAGAAAACACTCTCTTAGGCTTTCACAAAAAGCATATTGGTCAAGCAATGGCCATGACTCATTCACATGGCTGACACTGACAAAGGATCTACAAATTGTGGTACAGGGTTTCAGGATATATCCTGAGGGGATTTGACTGACCTTGTCAGCTAGCAAAAGTTACATTTTTTGTTATATAGGTCTTGCTTTAACTTGGCCTTAACCATCCATCAGAAAATTATAACCACAAAGTATAAAAAGTAAAGCCATATTAATATACTGAGCTGTAAAAGGCTCAAGTCCACAACTTCTGAAAACGTCCAGTTGTGCTGATAACTCACTACTTCTATGGACTATTGGAGTACATTGGGTTATTTTGCTGAATTCAAATACCTACAATCTTTAGGCTGGCTTCAAGTATGTAAAGGTCCTTTAAAAACTTCTCCAAATACAGCTTCTCTAGATGCAGTGGAACACCCATCTCTGACAAAACAAAACAAAGAAGAGGGATATAAATGAAGGACCATTTTGTAGTAAAAAATATGTATATACAAGATAGTTAGGATAGATGTACAGCTGCTATCTCTGAGTTCAATAAGGAGAAAGGTTTGTAGTAATATTGTTATTATGTCTACATTATGTCCTCTGAATAACTACTATGAAGACAATATGCAAAATATTAATTATTGAAGCTGTCATACTAACCTATTTTGAAAATGTTTCATTGATATTTTATCTTTTTCTCTCTTTAAAATGAATAAAATTTAAAATGTTCTACATTGCTGGTCAGTTGAGAGACACATATTAAAACAGCACTGAGATTCCATCTTACTCCAGAAAGAACAGCTATCATCAAGAAATCGACGAATAAGAAATGCTGCAGGGCTTGCGAGGAAGAAAATGGAACCGTTTTCAATGGTTGGTGGGAGTGCAGACCCACACAAGCATTGTGGAAATCAGTATGAACTCCTCAAAAACTAGGAGCACAGGTCCCATTTGACCCAGGTGTTCTCCTTGTAAGTGTCTTCTCAGAAGAATTAATATTATACCACAGTGATATATGTGCATTCATGGTTATAACAGCAGGTTTTAGTAGCTAGGTCTGGAAGCAATACAAATACTCATCAACCAATGAATAGATCAAAAAGATCTTTTGAAGATTAAATACAATTGGCAAAATCATTATGCAGCCTTATCAGAAGAAGCAAAGAAGAATCTCAAGTCCATGCAATTAAGAATGAAAAGAGTGAGATTAAAAAAGATACTGCAGAAATCTAGAAGATCACTATTATCTACTTGAAGAACCTCTATTCTAAAGGGCTGGTCAAATAACTCAGCGGATTCAAGTGCCTGCAAGCAGGTGCAGGGGCTGGGGGTTCTATGCCTGGGCCTATCATGTTGGCCCCACCCCTGGGGGAGGCGCTGAGACAGCAATGGAGACTGGGCATGGTGGCATGTGCCCGTAATCCTAACTCTTGGAAGGCTGTAAACAGAATCACTACAAGTCTGATCTCCTAGTGCGACCCTGAACACCCTGTAGACCCCTCCCTAAAATACAAAAAAAAAAAAAGAACCTGTATTCTAAGGAGATGAAAACGTAAAAGAAATGGAGAGATTCCTAGATGCATGTGATTTACCACAGCTGAATCAAAGGATATAAAAATTCTAAATAACCCAATATTAGTCAATGAAATTCAAGATGTAAATAACAACCTACCAACTAAAAAAACCTCTAGGTCCTGATGGATTCACCACTGAATTCTATGTGAAATTTAAAGAATATCTAATGCCACTACTGCTCAGAATCTTTAATGAAATTGAAAGGAAAACAATACATTCAAAACGCTTCCTGCAAACTAGCTATACCCTACCAAAACCAGAGAAGGATGCAACCAAAAATGAAAACTACAGGTCAATCTCCCTAATGAACATACAAGCTTTTATAGGTAAATGGATGGAATTAGGGACCATACTCATAAGTGAAATACATCAGACTTGCATGTGTAAACATTGCATTTTCTTCCTTGTATAAGAAATCGAAGGAGTAAATAAGATGAAAAAGGTCCAATACATATTGTGAAAGAGAAAGAACTTGTTCAAAAGGAAAGAACAACTGGGACAGGAGAAATGAGAAAAGAAGGAAGGGGGGAAAAGATAGATATAATATTTGTGCTACTAATTTCTACTAATTCATTAAATGGAATAATTAATACTTATATTATTTGATCAATTTTACATGCCTATATTTGGTAATCTGGGCAACTACTTTGGAGATAACAATATGCATTGTAGCAACCGTGTTTAATTTCCTATCATCTTGTTTTGAAATTCTGTGTCATTTTTTATTATTTTCAAAAATATTCTTTAAAAAATTCTTCAATAAGGTACTGCCAAACAGAGTGCTGGAAAGCATCAAGATTATACACCAGGACCAAGTAGGATTTATATCAGGGATGCAGGGATAGTTTACACATGAAAGTCAAAAAATATATTATGCTATATTAACAGAACCAAGAATAAAATCTATATAATTAATTCAATAGATGCACAACAATCATTTGATAAAGTCCAAAACCAATTCATGTTCAAAAACCTTACAGAAAATTGGAATAGATAGTCTTTATTTCAATCTGATAAAAGCCATCTATGACGAAGCAACAGCTAACTTCATACTAAGTGGACAAAAGCTTCCTCTCTTAAATCAGATACAAGACAAGGATGTCCACTATCAACAGTCTTACTCAGTATGGTTCTGGAAACATTAGCCAGAGTAATTGGACAAGAGAGAGAAGAGGAATAAGGGTAGGAAAGGATAACATTAAATTATTTCTTGCAGGTGAGATGGTATTCCACATAGAAGACCTTAAAAACTCTAGAAAAAACTGCTGCATTTAATAATCAAGTTTAGTCACATAGCTGGATAGAAAGTCAACACTCAATAATCGATAGCATTACAGTACACAAATAATAAACTCACTGAGGGAGAAATTAGGGAAATGACACTTTTCACAATAGCATCCAAATAATGAAACACCTAGGAATCAATCTAACAAAGGCTTTAAATAAGCTCTGCATTGAAAACTGCAGTACTCTGAAGAAGGAGATTGAAGCAGATAAAAGAGAATGGAAAGATACCTGTTTTTCCTGTATAGAAAGAACCAGTATAGGGAAAATGGCCATTGTTCTCAAACGGTTACACAAATTTGAAACCTTGAACAAATTACCAATAGGGTATCTCATAGAATTAGATAAAAAAATCCTAAAATTCATTTTGAACCAGAAGAGACCTAGAATAGCAAAAATAATTCTGGGTCACAAAGGCAAGGCAAAGAGCATCACAATCCTTGATCTGAAATTATACTACAAAGCTACTGTGTAAAACATCATGGTACTGGCAAAAAAAGTAAACAAATGGAAAACAAAACACACAAAAGGCAGACCTGCACCAATGAAACAGATCAGAAGATGAAGGAAGTATTCTAAAGGCACTCAGCCACTTTTTCTTCAATGAACAGCTTTACTAGAAGACAGATACCTGTTTAATAAGTGATACTGGAGGGTTGTAGAAAGAAAAAATCATCCTGTGTGTGTATAGACAGTACAGTTGGGTTAGATAACGCTGTGCTTCTACATAATTCTATGAGAGGCTAGATCTGCACTATTGGTGGTGGGACAGGATATTATGTCGGCTTTTAGTGCTATGGTCATCCACTAGGTAAATAATTATTGAATCTTTGATATAATTCAGCTACATAAAAACCTGTAAATATAATATCATGTATGCACCTTGTACAATACCAAAACGTTATGAAAACAGTTTACAATGTATTATTTCATCGACTCTGTATGGATATGGTGTTTTGAAACGGTCTAGTTGACATTTATATTTCAATAAAATAAAAATAAATGAAAAAAATAAAAAAATAAGTGATACTGGAAAAAAGTGGCTTTCTACATTCTGAAGATTAACACTAGACCCATATTTCTCATCATGAACTAAATTAAAATAAAAACGGATCAAAATCTCAATATTAAAGCAGAAAGTAAGTTTGCTGCAAGAGAGGATAGGTAGAACTCTTGAAGTCATAGCTATAAGGACAGACTTTATGAATAAAACCTTGACTGCATGGGAAATATTGCAAAGAACCAACAACTGTGATCTCATCTCATCAAAAAGCTCTTGCATAGCAAATAAATGACCAACAGAGTGAAGAGACAACCCACAGAGCAAAATATTTGACAAGTTTTCCTCAAACAAAGAAAAAATATCTAGAATATATAAAGAACTAAAAAATCATAAGTACCACATTTAAAGACCCAATCCAAAAGTAGACATCTGAAAAGTGTATACTCTTAGAAGGAAAAACAGCAAACAAATACATGAAAAAACTGTTTAAAGTCACTAGTCATTTGGTGGATACAAATTAAAACAGCACCGAGATCCCATCTCACTCCAGAAAGAACGGCTATTATCAAGAAATCAACCAATAATGAATAGTGGAGGGGCTGTGGAGGCAAAGGAAACCTTCTCCACTGTTGGTTAGAATGTAGGCTGGGGCAAGGACTGTGGAAATCACTATGAAGATTCCTCAAAAAACTAAAAATAGAGGTCCCGCTTGACCCAGCTATTACCCTTCTGGATATCTTCCTGAAAGAATTAAAAGCAGCATTCCACAGTAATATATGCCCACGTATGTTTATAGTAACACGGTTTGTAAAAGCTAAATATTGGAGACAGCCCAAATGCCTATCAATTTATGAATCTATAAAGAATATGTGTGTTTTTATATATGATGTAGTCAGTACTACTCTTCTATTAAGAAGAAGAGATGGCGGTATAGCTCAGCAGACCAAGCACTTGCTTAGGTAAGCGCAGGGGCCAGGGTTCAATCCCTGGCTCCTCATGCCACACCAGCCCCACTCTCTGGTGCACTGAGCTGGTGATGGTGTCCAGGCGTGGTGCCACGTGCCTGTAATCCCAGCACTAGGGAGGTAGAAATCAGGAGGTTCACTACGAGTTTGGGCTGTGTAGTGGGACCCTGCAAAAAACAAAAAAACAAAAACACAACTAAAAAATAAAAGAAGGAGAAACTTGAGATATTTCCAGGTAGATTGATGCAACTTTAAAACATATTCTTAAGTGAAATAAATCAGATGTGCATGTATAAATATTGCAATGTTTCTCTGATGTGAGAAAAAAAGATAAATAGGAACAAAATGTATATTGCCAAATGTGAAGAAAATGTTCAATTGGGAATGTGAAGAAGGGTGGAGGAGGGGAGAAAGGAAGGAATGGAGAAGAAAAGAGTGACTAGAAGGAAAAAATGGAAACAAGTTTTTTTTTTTTTAAATAAGGACAGGAAGAAGGACTGAAGGAAGGAACAGAGAATGGGAAAATAAGCAAGAGATATCATGTATAGGTACAAAGTGATTCCATCTCACTCCAGAAAGAATGGCTGTTATCAAGAAAGATGATAATGATTAATGATGAATGTTATCTATCTATATAGCTAGATATATAGATATATATCCAATAGAATGAAAATTAGAAATAAATAAATAACTAAAAGAAGTCATCAGATACCCACTGGCTTTCAGCCTTCATGGTGTGTAGTAAAACATGCTAAGCTTCTGTCTGATGAGGATTTTATCATAATGCCCATGTTGTCTGGGAGTAATTTCATTTCTTATGATTTCCCAAACAAAGGCCAAAATATGTGGTATATCGGAGATTCCACTTAACAGATACACTTTACAAGATTGTATCCTACCCACGCCAAGTGATGTGGACACGCAGCTCATCACTGCTTCACAAAAGGCAGCTTGTTGCTCCATGTGCTTGGATGAAAGCACAGATACAATCATGCAAATCTAGCAAGAATTCTGCAGCATTCTTTTGGTGACATCACGCGCAAAGAGCTGGTGTCCTTGCCTGGATAAACACAAGGGCATAAGATCAGAAAAATGGATTACAGTACTGATGATGGAGGCACTTTGCATGGTAGGAACATCTGGTTTCATACATTTCTTTGTTAAAGAAGCAAAACATCCATTCGTTTAATTATATTATATTATATATCAAGACGTTCTTGTGCCAGGCAAAGCAGCTAAAAAATAGATGATATCCTCAAAGATGTCATGAAAATGGTGAATTATATCATGGTTCATTTTCTTAATTTTCAAAAATTTGAGCGCTTCTTGATGAGATTCAGACATAGTACAAGGCTTTACTTATGTACAATTGTCCAGTGGCTGGGCAGGGGATGAGTCCTGGAAGGATTTCTAGACGTCTTGAAAGAAATCAGGCTGTTTATGAATAAAGAAGTCCCAGAATATCCTCAGCTCACTAATGCGGCCCATCTTAAGTATCTCATTTTTGAAAACAGATTTTACATTGTACTTCAATGTACTAAAGAAATCACTGTAAGGTATACAGAAAGTGGCAGAAAAAGGATTCTGTGATATCAAAACATGTGAGAGAAAACTGCAGGTTTTTGAAACAGACTTTGAAATATTTTGCAAGTCTAAAATACATTTAGAGAATTCTACATTTGCAGACAATCCTACAAGCCATCAGGAAATCTACAAGCAATTATTTAGCATTGTACTAGCTGCAAGGGAGAATTTTAGTAACAGATTTGTACAGTTTTATAAGATAGAGACAAACTTTTCTTTCTACAGATAAAGCCAAATTTGCAGAACTTGATCTTTATTTCTTATGCTAGTTAGGTGTTGGAAATCTGAAAATGGAGCTATTGGAATTTGAAGAAAGCTCTGCCTGGAAAAAATAAATTGTATGTAACACTAGAGAAGATGGAGTGCGACGAGCTGACAAAGGATGGCTCGGCTGGCAGTTCTGAAAATGAAATCCTTGAAGTATAGAATTCTCTGCCAAATAATTTTCAGCCACTGAAAGCACTTGCAATTGCTTTCTGTTACATTGTTTGTATCATTTTATGCTTGCGAGCAGCTGTTTTCAGCTTTGAATTATATCATGTCTGATACAAGAAATAGACTAATATTGCTTGAGTGCTATATGTGTTGCTTTCAAACTAAGGAGTATGCCAAGGTATGACAAATTATCAACATGAATACAACAGTAGAGATGGCATTTTAAAAAAAGATGGAATTAAATGTGAAAAAGAACAGCAAATGTAAAATTTCACCTTTCCAAACAATTGTATCATTGAAATCTCTTTTGTTTTTCTTTTAAGACAAAAGATGTTAGTGTAATGTTTTCAAAACTAAAATCTCAGTATTCAGATTTAATTTTTTTTTGTATTTTAGGGAAGAGTTTACAGGGTGTTCAGGGTCTCACTACTAGATCGGGCTTGTAGTGATCCACCTGTTTACAACCTCCTAAGAACTGGGATTACAGGTGTGTGCCATCACACCTGTAATGGTGATGTAATGTCTCATTAACATCACAGTGTGCCCTGGGAGCGGGGCTGGCAGGATGGGCCTGGGGATCGAACCCTTGCAGGCACTTTAATCTGTTGAGCTATTTGGCCGGCCCTTCAGATTTAATTGTGATGTTGGTGCTTTGCAATAAATAAGTGGATCACTGGCCTAAGGAAAGTGCTCATCTGAAAGGAGTTTAATTGGGAGATAGAGATAGGGGATGTTATGCCTTGTGTCTAGATGTCCTCTCCATGCAGTCATAGGTAGGGCTTTTTCAGAGGTGGCTAAATCTGGTGTGTGTGATTAATCCATGGTGTGCTGCTGGGATTAAATGTGGGTGATTACTAAATCGGTTCACTGATTTGTTTAACATCAGCTTAATCCTGGTAGCCTGGATACAATATAAGGGGTAGAAAGAGATTTGTCTTGTCCCTTGCTTGCTTTGCTAACTTCTACCCACCATGAACCTCCTCTGCCACCCTTGGAACCAGCCAACTACGGACTGAAAGCTGTGCAATCTGTGAGCTAAAAAACTTTGCCCTTTTAACTTTGGGTGTCACTTATTTTGTCTCAGCAAAGAGAGAAGAGTAACTAAGACAATGCATAAGATGGAAGGATAACTAAACTCATATTTCCTGCCTCAAATCAATTCCCACATTTAAACTCTAGATGGAAGTGGGTATTAGTTATTAGTAAATAAGTTCCTTAGAAGTTTAAGAGCATCTGGGTTAGTGTTTTTACGTTCATCAGCACAAATTGGAAAAGCAGCAGATCCAGAACAATATAATTCAAGCTGAGAAAGGAGGCTGGTGATTATATTTTACACCATTTTCCTACCTCTCTTCCCAGTCCCATGGAGCAAATCACTAACTGCATTTACTACCCAATTTTAGAGCCCTAGATAATGAAAAATATAGAACTCTGGGTATAAATTTATACTTTGACAGTTGATCTTTTGAAGTGTAAATGCACTCAGAGGGGGACTGTATGATAGGGTTATTTGTAGCGTTTATTTGTGGTAGTAACTTGAGTCATCAAATTGCCTTTACTTCTTTGAAAATCATCCCACGTTCAGATACAGAAGAACAAAACACAATGAAATACTGATGGCTAAACTAATGGAGATCTTGTCAGCCATGAAAAGAAAACATGACTGAATAAACCAGAAGAACTAGTTTGGAGTACTCAGTGCCAGAGGACTGGGGAGGGAGAAAATACGAATAAAACCAAAGAAGGAAAAAGATCTTTAGAAAGAGTTCTGGAAAGGGAGAAGGTGCAGAATGATTAGTAGAAATGTATTGTCCTAGTCTGTTCCCCTCCTTTTTGACAGGCACAAAAATGACACACTTAACCACTGACTTTTGAAATTGTCTGTTCCCAACAATGACAAAGTAAAAAACCAAAGATACTGTCTATCCAGTGTGCTGGCACATGAGACAAGGATAGCTGAGTCAGAGTATTATAGCACTGTTAGAGAAGGAAAAGACCATGTCTAAGCACAAAAGCAGATAATTGCATATAAATTAAATTTAAAATAAATGTGAAAACTCTTTCTAAAGTAAAACATCATAAATGACAAAAAAGGCCAGAAAAATTCTGATTTGGAGAAGATTTTAAGCATGTCAAGTCTTGCCAATTTAAACTATTAAATTAATGGAATTTTATAAAACCAAAAAGTGTGAACTCTGCAGTAAGTAACATTGGATTAAATAACCATATATTTAGAGACAATGAAGGTAGAAAATCTATTTGAAGCTGGACAAACAAAGATGTGCTAGCAGTAGGTGAATGGAGACTAACTCTGAAGAGAAAAAATGCATTTATAGGAAATAAGAAAATTATTTTATTATAACCTTGGTAAAACAATGAATATAATTACAAAGAAATATGAATAACTATATATATATATACACACACACCGTTTTTATATTTACATATGTATTTTCCTGGAAAATGTAAACAGAAACACAAAACATAAATTTCATACAAAATCAAATGTAACACATACATTAATCAAAAGAAGGAGGAAAGTAAATCATGAAGAATATAAGAATTTAGGAACTAGGAGACGGATCAGTGGAATAAGTGCTTGCCTGGCAAGTGCAAGGTCTTGAGTTCAATCCCTGGTACCATAAAAAAAAAGAATTTAACATGTGAAAATGGCCACTTCTCAGCTGTGCCATCGGCTATCATACAGGACAGTAAAAGGTTAAGCCTACAAAAGAAACATGGTTCTATTTCTTATACAGTAACTTGGAAGAGGAAAGAGGAACAACGTCATTTCCCATGGTGCTCCACTTGTCGGATGAAGGTTGTTAAGATTCTATGGGTCAGACTAAGTTCTGGGAAGGTACCTGGGGCAGAGCACACACCCAAACACACGTGCCACCTGTCTCAGGTTCCCAGAGAGCTGAGGCTCATCAGGTGAACTAGGGTTTTGAGGGGAAAGGAAGGGCATCTCCAGAGGGACTTCACAGCCATGAGACCCAGAGAGCACACTGAGTCTATGTGCACGAGGGTGCCACAGGGTGTCTCACAGTAGCACAAGACTGCACTGTGCAGCCAGCAGTGCTGGGCTCACTGGATACCCACTTGGGCAAAGAAGGCAAATCTCAGCACTGTTGTCCACCTGCTCAAAAGGAGCTGGCAGTGTATGCGAGGGACCAAGACTGACATCGGAAAATATGGAAGAACTGGGAAACTGCAAAGGAGGACCTCTTAGGAATCAGCGTGGTAGGGGACATCCTAATCCACCTGCAAACAATCAGAGTCAGTCAGGAAAAATGAACCTTCCAGGTAAAAAGGAGGCCACGAGCAAAATGGGGAAGGACAGAACAGACTTGGAGGAGAACAGGCAGCAAGGATAAAAGGCAGGGGCTGAGGCACCCTCTGCAGAGCTCCGCTGGGCTCTGCTGCAGCATCTTCTGCATTGGGGACCTGCTGGGGGCCTCTAGAAGGGAGGTTGGATCAAATTGCTACTCACCTTGTACCTGGCAGTGCCAAGGCCTAGTAGAGACTGACTTGATGAGGGCTGTGCTGGCCCATGGGTGAGGCTTAAAAGGAATCAGCTGGTGGGGGAATCTCCATTGAGAGTGACACATAGGGCTCAACAAGCATGCAGGGCTTGAGACCTGAGGAGCCCACAGGAAGCTAGGTGTCTGCAACCTTGCTTCACCCACAGGGGGAGGGCGTACGTGCCTCTTCAAACTGTAGGATTCCCAGGGGAGGAGGCAGGCTGTGGAGGGTACCCAGTTAGTATAGAAGCCAGTACTTTCAGGAAGCAAATGGGAAGGAGGTAAAGAGACGAACAGGAAGGAAAGCCCTTGGTGCGGCGGGAAAGAAGTCTGGGGCACCCGCTGTGGACTTGTAGAAGAGACAGCTCAGCCTGGGGCAGTACCTTCAAGGCGGGGTCACTCCCCACAGAATGTGACAAGCCTGGCACGGATGCCTTTGTCCAGCACTTCTAATGGGAAGTTCAGAAAAAGATGCTGGTGAGTCTGGTGATTGTGGTACAGGGCTCTTCTTAATTTCCAAAGCTCTGACTGTAGGATCAGTGCAACACGTGCTCCTGGCAGGGCTGAGGGCCTCTTGGGGCTTCAGCAGGGCCTGCATGGCAAGAATGCTTCCCACTCCCCTTGCTTTGTCTCCTGCAGAGGCAGATGCCATGGAGGACAGGGCTCCTGCCTGGAGTCACCGCAGACAGTCACAGGACAGCGGCCACTGTTGTCCAGAGAACAGTGCTCACAATTGGAAAGGAGGAGTTTGACTTGGGCCAAGACGACGCAGTGGAGGCACCTCAAAGCTGGCAGGCTTCCCTGCTCAGGAGATGGGCAGGAAACCTCAGAAACCCTGCCTGAGTTCGAGCCAGCTGTGGCTGCCTTGAAGTGTCGAGTGCCCCAGAGATGCCTGAGAACTGGAGACAGACAGGAAATTGGAATTCAGCAGTGTGCAGGGGAGTGTGGCTGTGCATGCTCATGTGGGTCGCAAGCTGGGAGGCGGGAGGGCAGCCCCGCCT
>PVKA01023764.1:0-35166 GCA_004027165.1 Ctenomys sociabilis | reverse complement strand
ACTGTTGGAAGTTTTATATAATACAAAGTATATGTGCTATTTTATCTTTCTGGAACTCTAAAATTTTATTTTTTTTTTCTTTCCTTCTTTTTTTTTTTGGAACTGGGCATTGAACTCAGGCCCTTACGCTTGCCAGGGAAGCACTTATCCTATTGAGCCATCTCCTCAGCCCTTCTAAAATTTTCTGAATGGGGTATGGCTTTGTAGCACAGTGCTTGCTTAGAGTTTTGGGAATTCAGTAACTTGGTAAAGCACTTAACCCAACAGCTGACATATAGTGGCTTAATAAAAGCTATTTACTTCTCCCACATAGGTTTGTTTATAGGCCAAGGCCTCTTATCTCTGCAGTGACAGTACTTGCCATGCAGGGTGCTTCTTTCCCACATATCCCCAAACTGCCCTCTATAGAATAGTCACTTAGCAGATCATTCCTGCCACTCACCCTTATGTCCCTAGACCACTGACTGATCTATGAAGATGTGCTTCAAACAGATTTATTAAACAAATAAATGTGACAATCCAATCTTGGAAGTTATACCCAAATTTCCTTGATAGAATTTGTGTGTGTCACAGTCTCTTGGCTCTCTTCTAAAAGGGCTAATTTTTTTTTTTTTTTAGGCTGAGGAGTATGATAGAAGATGTACTAGTTTCTAGTATAGATTTTATTTATTTTTGGTACTGGGGATCAAACTCAGGACCTTGTGCTTGCCAGGCAGGCACGTATGCCTCTAAGCTATATCCCTGGTATAGATTTATTTATTTCCAAATATAGTAGTTTTAGGCAAATGTAATTAACATACTTTAAAATACATGTTTATTTTATTAATTAATTTTATGAGACAGAGTATTGTTATAGAGCTCAGGATGGCCTGAAACTCAGCCCAGGCTCATCTCCCATTTGTGATTCTCCTGCCTCAGCCACCACAGTGGTGAGATCAGAGGCATAGTCCTAGTGAATTTACCCTTTTAGACAGTGAGCACAAGTCAGTGGTGTTCAATCTAGTTACAGAGTTGTGCAACCATTGCCATCTAATTTAGGACCCTCCCCCCCCTTTTTTTTAGCCTGGAATGGTGGTATATGCCTGTAATTCCAGGATATGAGGGCTGAGGCGGGAGGATTACTTCCGGGTCAAGGGCAGCCTGGACTACTCTGAACTACTGTCTCAAAAACAAAAACACTTTTTCTTTTTTGTGGCACTGAGGATGAAACCCACCACCTCCCGCCTTCTAAGGAAGCACTGATCTACATCCCCAGCCCTAGAATATTTTCATCATCTCAAAAATAAACCCTTGAGTCCATTAGCAGTCACTCTCCGCTCCTACTGTGACCATCCACCCTACTACTATACTGCTGGAATTCCAAGCTGGCCTGGAATTCCTGGCCTCAAATGATCTTTTGATCCTTTGGAGTAGCTGGGACTATTGCATGTCATTGTGATTAACTCCAATATTCTGATATTCCTAATTGTACTCTTGGATGACAACCTTATCCTGAGTTTGGGGGAGGTTGTGTTATTGCTATGTTTCATGTCTTGACTATAGAAAGTAGTTTCCATACCTGTTTTCTCCTAGGACAACCTCAACTGCTCCTCTTGTCCTGTGAAACTGGTGACTAAGCCTTCCCAAATAGAGAGTAAGAGGGGGGCAAAACAGGAAAAGCAAGGGAGGCCCTTCTCAGGAGCAGTTGCTTCAGAGATTTCACTCAAGTTGATCTTTATTTAGTTGACACAAGTCCTAGAAAGACTTTGTTTTATTTTGTACCATGAGAACATAAGGTCCTTAGGATAAACTGCCATTTTCAGATTTATTTTATCTTTTTCCAAATATGTCTTGCTGTGTTGCCCAGCTTAGTCTTAAATTTTTGGACTCAAATAACCCTCTTCCTCTGGCCTTTGGAGTAGCTGAGACAATGCCATCATACCAGGGTCTTATTATACAGGGCTGGCCTTGAATTTGTGATGATCCTCCCACCTCAGCCTCCTCAGTACTGAAATTATTACACCACCATACCTGGGAATACACACACACACACACACACACACACACACACACACACACATATTTTTTTTTTTTTTTTGGTTTTTTTTTTTGTTTTGTTTTTAAGAGTGAAGTGGCTCTGGCCTTTTGTAGTATTCCATTTTAATCTAGCACCCTAGGAAATTGAGGCAGCAGTGTAGGAAAAAGAAAAAGTGGTCCATTTTCAAGGTGAAATAGTTAATTCTGAGTGAAAAATTGCTGGCAGTTGGAATTGCCTAACAGCCTGACAAAGTTCATAGATTTGGAGTCTCTGTGCAAGTGGGATCTTGAGGGAGAGATGAAGATAGTAAGAAAGGAGCCTTTGTAAAATGTAGGTGTGAATAGGAGAAGGGAGAAGAAAAGCATTGCTTCTAGCTAAGGCTAAATAAATAGAAACATAGTAATTACAAGGTCACATGAAATCTCTATGCAGGAACGGCTGCTTCTTGAAAAGTCCCAAAGTAAACAATAGAAAATATTATGAAGAAATCCAAAGTCAAATTGAGAGGGGCCTGGGAACCTTAAGAAAAAGTAATGAAATATAAGTGATGTCTTGTGAGGTAGCTAGTATTCTCGGCCAATTCGATGGGGGATGGAAGGGAACTGTCTGCTAGGGATTAAATTACTTGCTCAGCAGACACTCAGCCTTGCAAGATTGATCAACACCTTGCTCTCACTGCTCTTCTTGCTGCCTCTGAGTCCATTCTTTGGGTCTGGGCAGGTGGATCCATTCCTCACAGGAGGACTGTAATTTTGGGTTCAGTTTGGGCAGATTAGTGACTTAGAAAGAATTTGTCTCAAAATAATTTTTTAAAAAATGTAAGAAGGGGCCTTGGTTCTGCAAAAAAAAAAAAAAAAAAAAGTAAAAAAGGGACTAAGGATGTAGCTCACTATGAAGGTTCTGGGTTCAATACTCAGTACTGCAAGAAAAAAATGTTATGCATTCTATATTATACATACACACATACATACATATATTCATAATACAGATTAGCTATTATTTCCTGGTCTGTACTACCTCCTGTCTCCAATTTTAAAACCTGAAATTTACTGATCCTGGAGAAAAATATCAATTTCATAGCTCTTTGTGTGTGTGTGTGGTAATGTGACATCCCGGTAGAGTGCTTAGTTTGTTTAAGATCAGGAAACAGCAAGACCCTTCTTTCTCAAAAATAAGTAGTTTAATTAGTGTTTTTGTTTTATTTTGTTTTGTTCCATTTTTTGAGATAGGGTCTGTGTACACAGGCTAGCCTTGAATGCACTATGTAGTATCCCAGGTAGGCTTGAACTTGTAATCTTCCCTTATAAGCACTTACACTATTTGATTTTTTTTTTTTTTTTGGTCTTCTACATTTGTCACATAGTAATTTTATTTTTATTTTTATTTTTTGAGACAGGGTCTCACTAGGTTGGCCTACAACTGCAGTGATCCTCCTGCCTCAGTCTCCTGAGTGCTGGCATTATAGGCATGCACCACGATGCCTGGTTCACATAACACATTTTTAATGATGAAATTATGTAAGACTATACTGTTTCTTTGAGGATTTAGTGAAATAATTCTGCCTAGGATGGGGTGGTGGGGGGTGAGAAATTTATAAGATTAAGAAAAACAACTATACCCTGTCTCCATGATTGCCTCCTAGATCTTTGCACTGAGTTACACCCTCAACCCTTTTATTTCATTTTTTATTTTATTTAATAAAGGTCTTTCATTGTCTCATTAAAATATCAGATTGGCTTTACAGCCCAGAAGCTTGTTTCTGTGGCTAGATTAACTCTTGGATCTTACTCATCAGGCTATTGATCTGTTCCCTTTTCAGAAACATGGATACTCAGCACTTGGGAGGCTGAGGCAGGAGGATTGTTGTTTGAGACCAGCCAGGGCTGCAAAGTGAGCTTAAGGCTAGCCTGAACTGCATAGTGAGACCCTGTCTCAAAAAGACAAAACTAAACAAAACAAAGAAACATGGATACCATCCAAAATTTTTCTGATATTCTTGTTTTTGACTATTGTGGCTTACTGAATCAAAGCAGCTGAATTTGACATAAGCTCAATGTCATTCCCTTCAAGGATTAGCTAATCTTTCTGGACTTGAGATACTGAGCAAGCAACACTGCCCTTATACGAACTTGGTGAATGTATTTTTCACCAAGAAATTCCGAATTTTGACAAGAGACCCATTCTCCTGAATAATAACGCTGATGGGGAAGTGAGCACACACAGGCCTCATTTTGAAACAGAAGCCCAGCGTAACCCCCTTGATCATGTTCTGTATGTGGCTACAGATCATGTGGACAGTTGCCAACTCCTTTCTGTGTTCCCACCATTTGTCATCCCGGAGCCTCTTCTTTTTCTTCCCAAGGAGACTGAGTTCCACATTGATGTGGTTGAAGTCCCTCCGGAGGGTTCCTCTGGGACCCTTCACAATAGTTGTATCCTTTCAGAGTGATGCCCACATTTTTCTGGAATGTCAACAGTCTGATTGCTAAGAATGCTCTTCATTCTTTCGGGAGATGCAGCAAAAAGAGCTCAACCTTTTATTAATTATTATTATTATTATTTTTGGAGACAGGATCTCACTATGCTGTTTCAGGCTGGCCTTGAGCTCACTTTGCAGCCTTGGCTGGTCTCAAACTTTCAACGATCCTCCTGACTCAGCCTCTGAGATTTCAGGCATGAGCAATCATGCCCTACTACAACTAAAAGGAAAAAACATTTTAAGTGTATTTAGTACAGGGGCTCACTAAATTGATCGGACTCAGACTCATAGGGATTGATCCTCGTTTTTCAGCCTCCTACCCATTGGGATTACTGCTTAACCACTACACCCAGTCACACTGGCCTCTAAAGTTGCCTCGGGGGCGGGGGCGGGGGCGGGGACGTCCATTGTGTCTGCCTAAGAAGGCAGCTTTAATCAGCTGAGCTATCTGGCCAGTCCACTTTTTAAATTTTTGAGACAGGGTCTTGCCAAGTCATTACATGGCCCTGGACGAGCTTCAACTTGTGATCCACCTACCTCAGTTCTAGAGTGCTAGAATTACAGATGTGTAACATCACATCTTGATCAGAATTGTGTCTTACGAAGGAGGTGATGGTTAGAATGTGGTTTCAGCAAGATGGTGAGTTCCTCACAGGTCAGTTTTTAATATGTAAAATGAACATTTACCTACCAAACAATACCCATTCAAGTATGCGCTTCTTTTGGGCGTAGGAGTTTGTATTAAGTGAAAAGCTGTTTTTTGTTTTTGTTTCCTTGGTATGTGACTCGAACTCGGGACCTTACCGTTGGCAGGCGCTGTGCCTGTGAGCTATCTCCCCAGCAATGAAAGGGGCTGTTTTGAAAGTACTCTGTAAATTGAAATTACTTTAGCTATTAAGTGTAAATTACGATGGTTCAAGTCTTGAGTCTGAGGTGGACCTCAGATGAGCCCGACAAACTCGGGGTCGCGGGGTTGGCGACTTCACACTGGGTACCCCGAGGTGGTGATGGACCTCGCCGGCCTACCTCTGCGCGCGCACGTCGGTATCAACTCTTTCGAATGGTGCCCGGAGGCACCCAGAGGAAGCAGGGGTGCGCAGAACGCAGGGCGCAGTGACGACTACGCCGGGCGTGGTGACGTAACACGCAGGCCGCCACGGGGGGGGGCGGACTGTGGGCTTTTCTTTCCCTTCTGATTTTCCCCTCCCCCCCTTTTCTCCCTTTCCAGGTTCGGTTCCCCCTTGTTTTTCCCCTTCTCCCCCTCTCCTTCCTAAGCCCCTTTCCCTTTCCCCCGTCCGGTCCCCCTGCTCCTCAGCCCTGGGCCCCGGGGAACCCCCGCCGAGAAGAGCCCGCCCCCTGAAGCGCGCCGCCGCCGGCCGTCGGGGCCGAGCCGCAGCCGAGCGGCCGTGGGCCCGGGCGGCGGGCGGAGACGCGGCGCCCTCCCCGCTGCGGTCCGCAGGAGGTGAGGCCACCTCGCGGCCGAGGGGCGGCGGCCCGTGGGGAGGGGGCGTGGCGGGCGGGCAGGGGACTCTCGGCCTGGGTGCGCCTCGCCGGAGTTTCCGGGCCGGGGCTGGGGCCGGGGCCATGGGTCAGTGCGGCAGTACCCAGAAAAGACCGCCCCTAGGCCAGAGATGCCCGGCCTGAGCGCGGGAGCGCAGGGGAGAAGCGGGGCCGCGGGGCAGGGGAGTGGGGGTGCTGGCGCCACCTGTGGCCTGTGCGGTGAGATCTAAAAACTGTTGCGTCCTTGGCAGTACTTGAGGGTGACTAGTTCCATGTGTTTCCTGGGTGTCCTTTTCTTTTGAAACTTGAAAAAAATGTGGTGGCAGAACTGTTGGAATGTTTCAGATCATGTGAGCGTCCGACTTTGTATGTGCAAGGATTTGAATTGCACATAAAAGAGGCCGTTTCTGAAACGTAAAAAAGTTGGGCCTACTCTAACCTTGTGACTCCTGAGCCCTTGCAAACACTAACACTACTGAAGCTAACACGTCCATATTCGTGACCATTAGCTTAGTAACTAACTCCAAAGAATATTTACTGAAAGTGAATTGTTGGCTGGTGATGAGAAATGACTGAATAACATCCCCAGAGCTGCGTTAAAACGAAGGTGGGAAAATTTAAATTTAGAACTCATTTGGAAACATGACCCTGTTTCTATCATTTTGAAATAGACTTGGGAAGCCCGAGACCTATCTGATGTTATTAGGGTATAGTGGAATCTGGGGAGGAGGGAGGTAACAGGTTCCACTGGAGTGTCAGAAATTCCCACCATTTTATCAAGTTTTTAGATAATCAGATTGGCCCTTGAATGAGTTCTTCGCTCATTTTCCTAATGCATTTTCCTCTTCCTCCCTGACTCCCTTTTTGGAGTCTGGAGCATAGAGATGAAGTTTAAGGAGAATACCTTAGATGAATTCAATTTACTTTTTGGTTAACAATTTTCTTCACTGGTTGCTGTTATCCACAGGAATTAAGTGAACATAATCTTTCTTAAAGGTCAAATTAAAGAAGTTAAATTTCAGAGTTACAATTGTAGTTGTCTTGTGTCCACTAATGATCTATAAAGTTTCACAATTAAAAAATAAAAATTTTGCCAGGCATGGTGACATATACAGTAATCCCAGCACTTGGAAGGCAGAGGCAGGAGGATCACTGAGTTAAAGACCACCTTGGGCTACATAGAGTGTTGAAGGCAAGTCTGGACTATATAGACCTCGTCTCAAAAAAAAAAAAAAAAAAAAAAATCAAAAGTAGCATACCTGACTTTTTTGTAATGGAAAGAATGTCTTCCAAGGGGCTGAGGAGATGGCTCAGTGGAATAAGCACTTCTCTGAAACAATGTCTTCCTTTCTCTTTCATAATTAAAAACCAGTCTTTACATTTATTTGGCTTTAATGCTGTAACATCCCTTTCCCTCAGGCACATTGGCCTCTGGCAGTTCCTTGGCAGTCAGGGGATACTTCTGACTCAGGGACTGCACTTGTGTTCTGTCTGTCTGTCTCTCCATCTCTCCTTTTACTTGGTTTTGTTTTTATTTTACTTTTGTTTTGTTTGGGTTTTTTTTTTTTTTGGCAGAACAGGGTATTTAACCTTGCGTTTGCCAGGGAAGCTGGGGAGATGCCTCAGTAGAATAAGTGCTTCCCTGGCAAGCACAAGGGCCTGAGTTCAATTCCCAGGTATGCCAAAAAAAAAAAAAAAAAAAAAAAAAATTGTTTCTTTGTTTTGTTTTTAGAGACAGGGTCTGTCTCAGGCTGGTCTTGAACTCACTGTGTAGCTCAAGCTGGTCTGGAATTTGTGATTCTCTTGCCTCAGTTCCCCAAGTACTGGGCTTACAGGCATGAGCCACCGTGTCCAATATTCATATATGTATGTATGTATATTTTTATTTTTGTGTTACTGGGAATTGAACCTGTAGCCATTATTTTGAATTACATCCCCAACCCTATTCCCCACTTCTTTTGAAAACATGGTCTTGCTAAGACACTAAATTGTTCAGGCTGGGCTCAAGTCTGTGATCTTCCCGTCTCAATCTTCCACGGTGCTGGGATTATAGGCATGTGCTACCATGCCAGGTTTGTTACTTCTTGGATCATTTCTGTGTTATAAAGCTGCCTAGCCTCTTTGTCCCCTCAATTGTCATAAAAGTTATGTTCTCTGTTTGAATTGCAAAGCCCCTACCCCATACAGGTTTACATAATTCCTGTCCCACATTCTTTGCTTTATTGTTCTTGTAAATCTATAATATTTTATTTTTTTGTGACAGGGTCTCACTATGTGTGTAGTTTAGGCTCATCCTAAACACACTATCTAGTACTGGCTGGCCACAAACACAGCAATCTTTCTGTTCTCAACCTCCTGAGTACTGGCATTGGAGGTGTGTGCCACCATGCCAGGCATATTCTGTATATTTTAGTTTCACCATAAAAAACAGCTTCAGGGGGGCTGGGGAGATGGCTCAGTGGAATAAGCACTTCCCTGGCAAACACAAGGGCCTGAGTTCAATCCCCAGTTCTGCCAAAAAAAAAGAGGAAAAACTAAGCTTCAAGAGGAAAGAAATTTTTGTTAATCATTGTTAATCTTCGTGTTAGCATATTTGACAACAGCAATGAATTATCAGCTAGGTAAGGAGGAAGAGTTATTTTTGGTTCAAGGATTGAAGCTAGGCATGCTACCTTTGGTCTTTAAAAAAAAATTACAGCTACATCTTCATTGCTCTTTAAAATTTTATTTTGGAGCTGGGGGGATAACTCAGTGACATAAGTGCCTGCCTGGCAAGTGCAAGGTCCTGAGTTTGATCCTGGGTACCAGTAAATAATATAAACATTTATTTTGAGTAGGGAGGCATGATAGGATATGTGTAATCCACACCCTCAGGAGGCTGAGGCAGAATGATTTACTGAGAGTTTGAAGCCAGCATAGGCTGCATAATGAGTTTAAGGCCAGCCTAAACTATGTAGTGAGATCATTTCTTTAAAAGAAAAAAAAATTTCTAGAGTCTTGCTAAATTGGGTGGGCTGGCCCTGAACTTGTGATTCTCCTACTTTAGCCTCTTAGGTATCTGGGATTACAGTCATGTGCCACTGAACCTAATTTTTTAAGATTTAAGATAGTCACATTATGTTGCTCAGGCTACCTTTGAATTGGGCTCAGTGACTTGAATAGCTGACTTACAGGCATGTGTCACTGTTGGACTCTAGAACTCTCTCCTTTTAATGAATCCTGATCATGGTTGGTGGAGGTATAGGATGGGTTTTCACTAGGATTTTTTTTTTTTTGAGACAAGGTCTTGCTATGTAGTTCTAGCTGGTCTTGAACTCACTATGTAGCCAAGCTTGGGCATGATGACACTTGGGAGGCTGAGGCAGGTGGATCACTGAGGATTCAAAATCAGCTTGAAGTACATAGCATGACTTTTCTCAAAAAAAAAAAAGAAAGAAAGAAAATATCTGTATTACATTTGAGCATAAAAAGATCAGGTTCCTGAGTTGGTTATTACTTATTCTCCTTTACTTTTTTGCCTCTCAGTTGTACTTATTACCTTTATTTACTTTCTAGCTTATGTGGTCCTGGGTAAGATGTCTCTTTGGGTCAGTTTGGCTGTTCTTTTCCAGTTTAAGAAAGCAAAGGGAATGAGATGTGCTTTTAACACTTTTGTAGTTGCAAAGCTAAGGCTTTTGCTTAAATATTTGCCAGGTCTTGGAAAGAACAGTTTGTGTGGGTTGAAAGAATTGGGGCTCTAGTGTCAATTTGATTGGATCTGGTTCTGACATTAATGTTAAAGGAACCCATGAGGCTGAGTGTACCTAGCACATGTCTGCTGTCCTAGTGCTTAGAAGGCTAAGACAGGTGAATCCTCACAGTTCCAGGCCAGCCCAGGCTACATTATGTTTTCAAGGCCAGCCTGAATTACAGACCCTATCTGAATTTAGGCCCTCCCTGTGGTGATGAGGGGAGGGGGAACCCAACAACAAAAACTTACCTGTTTGTTATCTTGTCTGTAGTATGGTTCATAGCTAGAATTTAAAACCTGTAATAAGGACCTTGTTTATGTTATTAACTGATACGTTCATAATGTTTAAAATAGTCCCTCAATGCACATTTATTAAGTAAATGAATGAAATAGGGGTTCTTGGGTCCTGTCCCAGAGATTTTGATTTAGTAGGCTCAGATGGAGCACATGAGTTTATTTTTTAATAAATGTCCAAGTATTTCTGATGTCACTGGTCAGTTGTATTGGTTTACAATTCAAAAAACGCAGCTTTCTCCTGTAATCCCAGCACTTGAGAGATGGAGGCAACAGTGTCACTCTGAGTTCATGGCCAATCTGAGCTACAAAATGATGTCAAGGCCAGCCTGAACTGCACAGCAAGACCCTGTCAGAAAAAGATTAAAAAAAAAAAAAAGCCCTATTTTTTTGTTGGGGATCATGGTAAATACCTGTAACCCCAGCTACTTGGGAAGTTGAGCTAAGAGAAACACTAGTTTGTGGCAGTGAAGCTGGAAGAGGCTGAAAGTTTGTAGATTAAAGGCTAGCCTGGGCAATTTACTGAGGTTTTTTTTTTTTTTTTTAGAAATAAAAGTGATTGTCTCAATGGTAGAATTGAGTTTAATCCTAAACGCTGCAAAAGTCCAATCACCACCTGCACCTCACCAAATCCTCATTGCCAGGGTAGTAAGATCCTATCATGAACACTGCAAAAACCTCAGCAACCACCCTATAACAACAAAACATTTTGATATCTACTCTGATGTCATGTAGGATCTGTTACTGAAATATGACTTTTTTTGAGACAGGGTCACAGTGTGTTGCTCAGGCTGGCCTTGAACTTGTGGCAAGCCTCCTGCCTCAGCCTCCTGAGTTTCAGGATTATGGGTGTGTGCCACCATGCTCAGATAAAATCTGACATTTTTGTATTTTTCCATCTCTGGTCTCTCATCTGAACTCTAGGCACACTTACTGGTTTCTTAGACATCTTCACTTGGTTGTTGTATCTCTTCGAACATAAGATAGAGTCTTCTATTAATTTTTGCCCCTAAAGATGCAGTAGGGCTTATTTTCAGGGAATGTCTTATTTTTTTTCATGTACAAGAGTCTACATTTATTCATTTAAGAAAACTGCAGGGCAGAGGAGATAGCTCAGTAAGAATAAGTGCTTGCCTGGCAAGTGCAGGCTCCTGAGTTCAATCCTCGGTACTGCAAAACAAAAACAAAAAAGCCACACATTCGTGTATAAAAATATATATATTTGCTCAATATATTTATTTGTTTAGTTATTGTGGCTGGCTCAGCCCACCCTGGGGACAGGGCTGGCACAGAATATGGTGCTGGGGATCAAACTACGGTCCCTATGTACCTGTCTAACCTTGCCTTATATTTTCCCACAACAAAACAGTCCTTTATGTCCCCTTTTTTTGTTTTGTTTTGTGAGAGATGGGTGTTCCATTACTGTTAGAGAAGCTATATTTGGAAGTGTTTAAAGGACCTTTCATACTTTATGCCAGTCCAAATCCAAGAATGATTTCTTTCAGGCTAGGCTTAACAAAGTTTCTCTTAAATCAAGTGTTACCTGAAGACTGCTAAGATAAGACAAAAAAGATAAGAATGATGGTTTATATTTTATCACAGTAGATTTATAGTATTTCAAGTCAGAGATTGTGATGCCTCCTGCCTTGCCTTTGTTGCCCAGAATTTCTTTTGCTATTCTAGGTCTCTTCTGGTTCAAAATGAAATTTAGAATTATTTTCTCTTAATTCTGTGAGATATGCTGTTGGAATTTTGACCAGCATTGCATTAAATCTGTGTAAGTGTTTTAAGTATGGCCATTTTCACTATATTGGTTTTTCCTCTCCAGGAACAAGGAATATCTTTCCATTTTCTTTTTTTTTGTCTTTTTGAGACAGGGTCTCACTATGCAGTTCAGGCTGGCCTTAAGCTCACTTTGTAGCTCAGGCTGGTCTCGAACTCACAACAATTCTGCCTCAGCCTCCCGAGTGCTGGGATTACAGGCACACGCCACCACACCCAGCTTTCTTTCCATTTTCTGATCCCCACTTCAATCTCCTTTTACAGAGTATTGTAATTTTCACTGTAGAGGTCTTTTAACTCCTTTGTTAGATTGATTCTTAGGTACTTTATTTTTGGGGATGCTACTGTGAAAGGTGCTGTTTCCCTAATTTCTTATTGAGTTTATAGTTCGTGTATAGGAATACTATTCATTGTTGAATGTTGACCTTGTGTCTAGCTATACTACTGAATCTTGTTATTAAATCTAGCAATTTTAGTGTAGTTTTTGGAATCTCCTGTGTAGAGTATCATGTCATCTGCACATTATGATAATTTAACTTCTTCCTTTCTTATTATCCCTTTTATTTCTTTCTCTTGTCTAATTGCTCTGGCTACAGTTTCTAGGACTATGTTGAGTAAGAGTGGAGATGGTGGACACTCTTTATGTTGCTCCTTAATTTAGAGAGAAAGCTTTTCATATTTGTCCACTTAGTATGATGTTGGCTGTTGATGTGTCATTGATGGCTTTCATTAGATTGAGATAAAGACTACTCCAATTTTCTGTAGGGATTTTTGTCATGAATGGGTGCTGGTCTTTGTCAAAAGGTTTTATGTATCTTTTGAGATGATTATATGATTTTTGTCCTTGGCTCTTAATGTAGTGTATTACAGTTATTGATTTGTGTATGTTGAATCATCCCTGCAACGCTGGCAAAAGTAGATACACATACACACACACACACACACACACACACACACACACACACACACACAGACCCAAAAATCAGTGGAACAGATTAGAAGATTCAGAAACACTTCCAGACATACTTAGCCACCTTATCTTTGGGAAAAATGAAACACACACACATTCACTGGAGATATAACCCCTTTAATAAATGGTGCTAGAAAAACTGGCTTGTACATGCTGAAGATTAAAACTGGACCTATGTCTTTCACCATGCATTAAGGTAAATTCAAAATGGATCAAAGATCTAAGTAGTAGAGAAACATTAAATCTATTGAAAGATGTAGAATAGGTATAACTCTTAATGACATTATGAATAAAACCCCAATCACAAGGGCCGGCCAAATAGCTCAGCGGATTAAAGTGCTTCCAAGCAGGTGCAGGGGCCGGGGGTTCAATCCCCAGGCCTGCCATGCCGGTTGATTGATACTGGGCATGGTGGTATGTGCCTGTAATCCCTGCTCGTGGAAGGCTTTGAAAACAGGAGAATCACTATGAGTCCAATCTAGTAGTGAGACCCTGAACACCCTGTAGACCCTTCCCTGAAAAAAATACAGAAAAAGAAAAAGAAAATCTCAGTCATGTAGGAACTATCACAAAAACTCAGCATCTGGGTTCCCATCTTATTAAAAAGCTTTTTCACCGAAAGAGAAACCACCAAGAGAGTGAAGAGACAACAACCCACAATGTGGAAAAAAATGTTTACCAGCTGTTCCTCTGACAAAAGATTATTATCAAGAACATGTAATCCTAGCACTGGGGATGCTGAAAACAGGAGGATCACTTTGAGCTTGAGCTGCGTAGTGAGATTCTATACCAAATACATAAAAATAAATAAATAAGTAAAATTTTAAAAAGAACATGTAAAGAACTAAAAAAGAAGAAAAATCAGATCCCATAAATAAATAAATAAATTTTTATGTTTTTGGTACAGGGTTTCACTACATAGCTCTGACTCTTCGTGATCCTTCTGTTTTCAGCTTCCCCTATTACAGGCGTTTGTAGTCTCAAGTCCGCGGCAGAGCTGGCATGGCCTGTTGTGGTTGGGATCGAACCCTGGTCCCTGCACTTGCCTAAGCAGGTGCTTAGTCTGCTGAACTATCTCCCTGTGCACTCCTTTCCAGATTTAAAGACCTGATCCAAAATGGGTATCTGAGATGAACACATAGTTCTCATATAAAGAAATACAAACAGTAAATAAATATATGGAAAAATGTTTAATATTGGTTATTTGAGGGCTGCAAATGAAAACAATTTTGAGATCCTCACCCTGGAAAGAATGACTTACTAAGAAATTAGTAACAAATGTTGGAAGGGCTGTGGGGAAAAAGGAACCCTTCTTCACTGATTGTGGGAGTGTAGACTGATACAGCCACTGTGGAAATCAATGTGGACATTCCTCAAAAACTAGGATTAGAGGTCCCATTTAACCCAGCTATTCCACTTCTGGTATTTTCCCAGAAGAATTAAATTGTACGACAGGGATATATGTGTACCCATGTTTATAGCAGCACAATTTGTAATAGGTAGATCTTTCAAACTACTCAGAAGCCCATCAAACAAGGAATGGATACAAAATATGAGTATTTTAAAATACAGTGGAGTACTACTGAGCCATAAAGGATAAACTGGAGACGTTTATAGGTAAATGGATACAATCTTAAACCATACTCATAAGTGAAATAAACCAGATACACAAGTGTAAACATTGTATTGTCTCCCTAGTATGAGGAGCTGAAAGAGTAAGATCCAAAATGTGCAATAGATGGTGTAAAATAGGAAGAAACTTTAACAAGAAAGAGTAGCAGGGATGGAGGAATGGAGGAAAGGAAGAGAAAAGCAAAAAAAAAAGTATAATTAAAAGATAGTTAAGATAGTTATACTTCTGTTTCTTAGTTCTTTGAAAAGAATGTTTTATAATACTTGGACATTTAAATGCTGATAGCTTCTATAATTTAAAGATGACAATATGCAATGTATTAACCATTGTTACCCTCTTATTGTTTTGAAATTTTATGGGTTTTTTCACTTTAAAGAATGATGGCATACATAAAAGCAAAAAACTGCAGGTATCAATGTTTAGAAATTGTTACCAGGTATGGTTGCATATGCCTATAATCTCACTACTTCGGGGGCTAAGGCAGGTGGCATGAGTTCAAGGCCGGCCTGGGCTACATAGTGAGTTCAAAGCTAGCTTGAACTACAAAGACCTTGTCTCAAGAAAACAAAATAGCAGTCAGGAGCTAGCTCAGTGGAATAAGTGCTTGCCTGGTAAGTGCAAAGTCCTGAGTTCAATCCCTGGTACCACCAAATAAATAAATAAATAAATAAATAATAAACTAGAAAATATTTATTTATTTCACATGAGTGCATTAAGTATGTATGTTACAACACAAGCTGTATTGAATTGTGAAGATTTTGAACACAACCATGTGCATTCATCATCAAGTGCGCATTATATTTGTTCATCATGTTTGTACTCCAGTTGGTCATTTGGCAATGTCTTTTTTTTAGACAGATTCTTGCTAGATAGTTCACACTGGCTTCAAATTCACAGCAATCCTCCTGCCTTAGCTTGAGTGTTGGAATTATAGGCATGTGTCACTGTGCCCAACTCAACAGCTGAGAGTCCTAAATCCATCAGTTTAGATAAGTGTTTCCTCTCAAAAATGTGCCTATTTTGGTATTTACAAATAATTATAATTTATATTATTTATTTTAAGTGTTAACATCAATATTATCTATATTTAATTATATATTAATATTTCATAATTCAGTATGTTATTGTATTGTTGTAATAGACATACTAAATGCACCAGGATGATAATCTTAACTGGGGTTTGTTTTTGGGATAGGATTTATGAGCATCTTGAAAAATCAGGGTAGGGCTTATTTTCTGGTTATATCTTTTTTTTTGGAAATACAGTAGTATCTCAAATTCAGTATGACTTGTGCAGAATATTTTTGGTGGACTGGGGTTGTAACTCAGCGTAAGGCACTTGCTTAGTATGTATGAAGCCTTGGATTCAATCCCATTGTCTTTTTGTCAAAAGACAGAACAAAACAACCCCCCAAAACAAAATAACTTTTCTATGGACATCAGTTCTTTCTCCTGAGTTCTTTTTCCTGTGAATGATACCATTTAGTTGTATAAGATAAACTAGGATTTTAAACCTGAGTCTTCTCTTTTGTGTCTTTAATGTCAAATAGTCATGAAGTTATATATATCTTCTAATCTTTCTTTATCATTACCAGTCTTCTTAGGAGAGCGTTTTTCATCTCTGTAGCAGTGATGGCTTTTTATTTTATTTTCATTTATGTTATTATTGTATTAGAGATTGAATCAGTGGCCCTATGCATCATAAGCAAACACCCAACCACTGACATAACCAGAAAATAAGCCCTACCCTAATTTTTTAAGATGCTTACAATGTCCTACCCCCCAAAATAATCCCCAGTTAAGAGTATCATCCTGATGCATTTAGTATGTCCATTACAACAATACAGGGGCCGGGGAGATGGCTCAGTAGAATAAGTGCTTCCCTGATAAGTGCAAGTGACTGAGTTCAATCCCCAGTTCCACCAAAAAAAAAAAAAAAAAAAAAGAGAGAGACATTACAACAATACAGTGGACATACTGAATTATAAAATATTAATGTATCATTAAATATAGATAATGTTGACATGCTTGTGGCAGCCTTTTTTTTTTTGGTGGTACTGGGGATCGAACTTGGGACCTTGTGCTTGCTGGTCAGGCGCTTAAGCTGCTGAGCTATATCCCCAGCCCTATGGTCTTTAACTGGCTTCTCTGTTCCAGTCTTACTCCTTTTAAACTTTCATTTAATTTTGTACCCCTGAGCCAAAGATAATTTTCTATTTTTCCTGCTTGAAACCTCTTAACATCTTTTGTTTGCTCTTGATACAAGTCTAAGCTTTCTTTGAATGCTTTTTTGCTATTATTCTATTTGCTCTTAGGGTTAGACTTCAGATACATTACTTGTTCTTTTATGATTTGATTATTGTTTTCTAACCTTGCTATCTTTGAATACCTATCTGTGTCTTTCTTTTTCTCTGTCTGTCTTTGCCAGGCGTGGTGGCACATGTCTATAATCCCAGCACTGGGGAGGCTGAGGCAGGAGGATTGTTGTGAGTTCAAGACTAGCCTGAGGTACAAAGTGAGTTTAAGGCCAGCCTGAACTGCATAGTGAGACCCTGTCTCAAAAAGACAAAACAAAACAAAAAAAAACAAACAAAAGCTGGCCTGAGTCTCCAACTCAGTTCTCTTGCCTCAGCCTCCCAAGTGCTGGGATTGTGGTGTACACCACCATACCTGTTTTTTTTTTTTTTTTAAATTCCTTTATTTATTACAGTGTCTCGCTACACATCACGGATTCTTTTTTCGCGGGGGTGGGGTGTGAGCTCAGCCGGGCCTGCGGGGAGGGGCTGGCATGGCATGCGGTGCTGGGGCTCGAACCGCAGTCCCTGGGAGGCGCTCTAGACCGCTGAGCTATCTTGCCAGCCCCCATACCTGGTTTATACTGTGTTTCTTTCTGACACCTCTGCTACCAAAATGCAAACATGGGT
Organism: Ctenomys sociabilis; assembly: GCA_004027165.1. NCBI lineage: Eukaryota > Metazoa > Chordata > Mammalia > Rodentia > Ctenomyidae > Ctenomys > Ctenomys sociabilis. The sequence goes on along the minus strand of PVKA01023764.1, from coordinate 17,837 downwards.
TAGGTATTAGGCGTGGTGGTACATGCCTGTAATCCCAGCACTTGGAAGGCCTTGAGGCAGGAGGATTGTCAAGTGTTCATTGCTATCCTGGGCTACATAGTGAGTTCAGAGATAGCAAAGACAGAGTGATTTGCATAGTGAGGTCTTGTCTTTTTCTTTTACATTTATTTTATTATAAATTAATGTTTTATTTGGTACAGGGTCTTGCTACACAGTGTGGACTCATAGTGGTCCTTCTGTCTCAGCCTCCCTGGTGCTGGGATTACAGGTGTGTGCCACTACATGCCTGGCACGTGGTACAGGGGATTAAACCTAGGTTCTTGCATTTGCCAGGCAGGAGCTTAGACCATTGAGCTATCTCCACAGCCCTTTTTTTTTTTTTTTTTTTTTTTTAAGTATTGCTCCCAGAGTAAGACCTAACATCAAAAAAGTTTATAAAATAAGCAGACTTATTTACTTATACATTTAGTGCATATCTATGATTGTTGTGTTACAAGCTGAGGATACCAGGTAAACAGGACTTTGCTCTTGCTGGACATAAAAAATATAAAATACAGCAGAAGTTAGTAAATATAAAAAGGAAGTGATAAAAGTAGTATGAAAGTAAGGAGGAAGGTAAATTAATTCAAAAGGCTTTTCAACTTTTCAGAGGAGGATAAAGTTTGAATTGAGTCTTAGTGGATTCATTAATTTACCCAGAATTTCAATAACTACAGTACTAGGTGCTGAAGATAAAAAGCAAAGACATGGTTGGGGGTGTTCTTAGTGGGACAGTGCTTGCTAAGATGAGTAAAGCCCTGTGTTGATCTTTATTACTGTAAGAAAACCAAGATGACCAACTGCTTGCCTTCAAAGAGCTTAAGTCACTGTAATGATGCAGCATGATGAATACTTAACTGGAACAATGCACAAAGTGCTTTGGAAGCACAGCAGAAGTCTAGAAAGATTTCCTGTCTCAGCATGATGCTCCTGCTGAATCTTGAGGGACCAAAAAGAGTTAGGAAGAAAATAAAAAAGCCCCATATTAAGAGTGGAGATGCAAAGCAGAGCAGCGTGAGATCCTTGCCAAAAAGCAATGAATAGGACATGACTATTCATGGGAATTAGAGAAAAGTCTATGGATGTAAGTAGGGGCCCAGTTCTTATTTGATAGGTGAAAGTTTGAATTTATTTTTATACTATTAAAGGATTTAGTTTTTGTCTCTCTCTCTCTTTTTTTTTTTTTTTTTTTTTTTTGCGGTACCGGGGATTGAATTCAGGACCTTGCACTTGCCAGTCAAGCAGTTATTCCACTGAGCTATCTCTTCCTGGCCCAGGATTTATTTTTTTTAAGAAAATCATTTATAGCAATTTGGGGAGTGGGTTGTAGAATAGATTAGAATCAAGGAGTTTAGAGACAGTCACAATGTGGGAAATTGAGTAGAGTGGTCATGCAGATACATGATGCATTTGAGCAGTATTTCAGAGATATACAGTGTGTTAGATATAGAGATTTATGTGTATGTGCCATAAAGAGAGAATGCAAGAGAAAGACAATAAATATGGCAAGGAGGATGAACCCTTGGGTGACTTTTAGTTTTCTGGATTCCATCGTGGTAACATCAGTGAGTTAGGGAATATAGGAAGATGTGTGTTTGGAAATACAAGTTTTGGGTTTTTTGAAATGCAAGTTTTTGACTGGTTAAATTTGAAATACTTGTTGAGTCATGTAGAAATAAATGCCTAATGGGCAGTTGGACTTAGTCTAGAAGTGGAGAAAGAACTTGAGGCTGAAGAGAGATGTGACACTTAGCAATTTTTGTTGTAGTTGAAGCAGTAGGCTTGGGTCAGCTGTAGGGCATTTTGAGACTGAATACTGGCAATTCAAGGCTTATAGAAATGGAGCCTTTGCCGGGCGTGGTGGCACATGCCTATAATCCCAGCACTTGGGAGGCTGAGGCAGGAGGATTGTTGTTCGAGACCAGCCAGGGCTGCAAAGTGAGTTTAAGGGCAGCCTGAACTGCATAGTGAGACCCTGTCTCAAAAAGACAAAACAAAACAAAAAAAGAAATGGAACCTTAAAAGAAGTCTGAGGATGCCAGAAAGGTCGATGGAAAAGCCAACCAAGTGTATGTGACAAGAATTAAGAGGACAGAGTTTCTAGGAGGAGAAAGGCAATACTTATCAAATATGGTAGAATGGGAAAATCTAATCAGGAGAGAAAGGAGCTCATGGGGGAGCAGAGTCAGCAGAGAGATGAGAAAGATAGCCAAACTGCACTGGATTGAGGAATAAGTGGGGGGCAAGAAAAAAAGGCAGGCTCTGTCTTTTAGCATGATTGTGAAGAAATCTTTTAGCATGATTGTGGTGAGATGGGATTCAAGAGAGCATTTTTTTTTTAATTTTTTTTTTTTTTTTGTTTACCAAGGAAAGGTTTATTTTGGCTCACAGTTTGTAGAGGTTTTAATCCATATTTGACTGGATGCAAGGCAGGGAATCAAGACATGGTGGCTTTACAAATTAAAAATAGTCCATGGTATGGTAAGTAAAAGCAAAGATTAGCAAGAGGCAAGTCTCCTTTTTCCTTTTATTTTTAATTTTTTTATTAGTACATGGTTGCCATATAAAATGATCACATTAATCACAGAGAATTTCAACTTGTACATAATATGTGTTGTTTTTCTTCCCATTCTCATCCCTTCTCTTCAACATTTCTTCCTCTCCCCATTTACAAAAGAGCATTTTTAAAGATGATAGATGCAAGCATATTTTTATGTTAAAGGCAATGAACGAAGTGATAGAGAATGTGGTATTTAAATTCTTGAACATGTAGTGAAGGTGAAATCCGGGGCAGAAGTAGAAAAATTACCTCCTTCATTAAGAAGGAAAAGTAGGTGAGGGTAGCTAAGGCCTGTAATTCCAGTACTTGTTGGGAAGCTGAAGCAGGAGGATTGCTGTGAGTTTGAAGTCAGCCTGAGCTACATAGTGAATTCAAGGCTACTACTTAATCTGAACCACATAGTGATACTGTCTAATAAAAAAAAAAAAAAAAAGTTGAGTGGTAGCTTAGTGCAAAGGTTCTGAGTTCAGTTCCCAGTCATTAAAAAGCAACTAGCTGGGCATGGTGGCTCACTCCTGTAGTCCCAGCATGTGGGAGGCTGAGGTAGGAGGATTGTTGCAAGTTTGAGACCAGTCAAGGCTACGGAGGGAGCTCAAGGCCAGCCTAAACTGCATATAGAGACCCTGTCTCAAAAAGACAAAAAGAAAAAAAAAAATCTGTACATAAGCTGTGATTAATGGTACATACTTATATGCTTATAGATACTCAAGAAGCAGACACAGGAGGGTCACTTGAGACCACGTTGGACAATATAGTAAGACCCTGTCTTTTTGAAAAAAGAAATTTGTGGGGTGGTACTTTTAATATTTCATTATTTTATTTTTGCTTGATGAATAAGTTTATTGGTCTTTATCTGAAAAACATCTTCATAGAAATTTGGTTTAACTCTCAGCAGGCCACTCCTGAGCTGAGGAAGTTGCCTTTTTTTGAGCTACTTCATCTGGGCAAGAGACATTTTGGGATGGTTCTACCTCTTTTTTCAGTTCTCCCTTTGACTTACTTTTCATAGACTGAATTCTCTGATGTAGCAGCATGAGCTTTCTTACCCATCTCCTTCATTATGTTTGGTGTTAACATTGTTCTTTATGTACTGAGAGAACCGTTTGTTGTAAGCATCTTCATCTTCCATTAGGTAACAATAAAACTTGTGACATTCTGACCCATGACATGCTTCTGATGTAGTTCTGCATTGAACTTCTTCCTTTTAGAATCATAACCATGGAATTGTTTGGTACTGTGTGGAATAGACAAGCCTCTATCCACAACACTCTTTAGGACTCCAAAAACTGTGTTGCCAGTTGTTTTTCTGGCAAGGCCTGCATCCAGATAGCAAGTGAAGGTACCAGGTTGACCATCAATGCCTTTTATATTGTATTTATCTGTGGTCACCTCCACCTGGTCTTTGTAGATCTTGTCTATGTCAAACCTATTGAGAAGAACTGCAAGCCAGCAGCAGGCCAGTACAGTATGCTGAGCATAATTTGTCAGACCAACTCTCATACCATATTTTGATAGTTCATGTACACGTGCTGTGCAACTATAATATCCCCTGACAAATGATGTTTCTGTTATATGAACTGTCATCCTGTATTCAGGTGCATTGTACTTATTTTTGTCCTAGATCACCAAATGTTTCTGGGCATAGTAATTAGTTTTGCCTTCTTCTCTTCTAAACTTCACTTGGTGTCTCTGAAAGTAGGCCTTATTCTTCACAACTTTAATAAAACCTATTCTGTGTAATAGAGACCCAGGTCTGCAGCTCTACACAGACCTGCAGACACAGCAGAACTACTCAAGATTTCATAATTCTTGTGTTGCTCAGTTAACATTTTACTTAATGGGCATTGGATTCATATGAACCCTGTCTGTATCTGTTACTATATTGATGGTTTAAAGATGTTGATTTTCAGATTCTCTGATTTCTTCTATAATTACTAAATTGCGTTGTTTTGTAGGAAAAGTCCTCCTGTTTTTTTCTTCCTCTGTTTTTTGTTTTTGTTTTTAGACAGGGTCTCACTATAAATTGAGGATGCTCTTGAACTCACTGTGTAGCTCAGGCTGGCTTTAAACTCACAGCAATCTCCCTGCCTCAACCTTCCAACTGCTGGGATTGCAGGTGTGTACCACCACACCTGATCTCCTTTTTTGTTTGTTTTGGAACCAGGATTGAACTCAGAACCTTGCACTTGCCAGGCAGGTTCTTATGCCACTGAGCAATATCCCCAGCTTTTTTGTTTCTGACAATCAGTATAGAATTTAATATTTGTATTCTTTATAGCTTTGATTAGTTAATTTTGTCTTAATTTTTTAAAATTCAGTTTTAATTTTTAAATTTTTATTTACTTTTTTGAGGAGGGGTCTCACTCTGCAGTCTAGACGGCCTTGAACTCACTGTACAGCCCAGGCTGGGCTCAAACTCATGGCAGTTCTCCTGCTTCAGCCTTCCCAGTGTTGCGATTACAGGCATGTGCCACCCATACCTAGCTAGAGTTGCTATTTTTTAGAAAGTAAGTTACAGACCTTTACTGTCAGTATTAAAAGCAACAACATTGATTATAAGAAGTACTAAAATTTTGGTGCAGGCTTGTAGTCTTAGCACTCTTAGAGTCTGAGGCAGGAGGATTATAAATTAAAACCTACCTGGGCAGTTTAACAACATCCTGTTTTTTTTTTTTTTGTTTGTTTGTTTTTTAATTAAAATTTGGAATAGGGATATAGTTCAGTGCAAGGGCCTTGGGTTCTTTCCCAGGCCCACAATGAACCCCCTCTAAAAGGCACAACACCCTCAAAGCTGAAATTGCCTTAAGTTGATTCAGTGTGTGGTACTCTTTCAGGGTGGCTCTTACATCCTTTCGACATATACCTTTTAGATTTTGAGCATATCCTTATGCACCAGCACAAGATGTTGTGAGTTCATTTATACTTGTCCAAGTTTTGGGATTAGGTTATTTCCAAAAGAGTTGTGGTTCTTTTAGTAGGGGAATTATTCTTTTTTTGGTGGAACCAGGGATTGAACTCAGACCCTTGCGCTTGCACTTATTTTACTGAGCTAACTTCCCAGCCCCTGGGGAATGGTTTTTTCAGAGGAAAATTGCTTCTTGAGACAGGGTCTCTGTAGTCTAGACTGGCCTTAAAGTCACTATTTAACTCAGTCTGGCCTTACACTCATGGTGATTGAGCCTTCTAAGTGTTGTGTTTACAGGAATGCACTACCAGTCTAGCTTTCTTGTTTTTTTGAGACAGGGTCTTGGTATGTAGTCCAGCCTTATTGAAACTGAGTACATAGCCCAAGCTGCCCTCAAACTCATAGAAATCCTCTTGCCTTAGCCTCAAAGCGCTAGCATTACAGGCATTTGCTACCATGCTCAGCTCAAGATCTGAATTTTTAGAAAGTCCAAAATGGGATTAGTTATTGAATTGTGAATTTGGAACTGGAATCACTTGAAGTCTGACAGCTTGAGAATTATTGCTGCTTCTTTTCTCTTCCCCTCCCCTCCCCTTCTCTCCCTTCCCTTCTCTTTCCTTCTCCTCTTTCTTATATTTGGTACAGGGTCTCACTATGCAGCTTAGACTTGTAGTGATTCTTTTTCAGCCTCACCAGCACTGGGATTACACCTGGTCTGGGTGGCCGGCTCAGTGTACCAGGGAGTGGGGCCAGTGGGGAATGTGGTGCCAAGAATTGAACTTGGTCCCTGCACTTGCCTCAGTAGGTGCTTAGTCCGCTGAGCTATCTCATTGTCCTTGCCTTTCTATTTCTACATGAAATGGGATGTTATTTTCTTCTAATAAAATATTTTACACTAAAAGTAAAAACCCATTAATCCTATGTATTTTTATGTGGAAATATATAATAAATAAGTTGCAAAGATAGTGTCTTAATGTGTTCTGTGGAAATGTTGGTCAATTCTAGAAGTCATATATACTATCTTAATGTTATTCCTAACTTAAAGTTGATTGTATGGCTTATGTATTTTTATTTTATGTGGAAGACCGCTTTATGGTTACTTAAGAAGTTAGCTGCCTAGCAACATAAAAGTGCAGATATTAAAATGAATTGGCTTGTCTTTCAGCTATTTCTAGTATATAGCTAAATTTAGAACCATATAGAGCTACTGCAAAGTTGAAATCTCTGGGCATTTTAATAGTTAAGTCAGACAATATTTAGCTTTTCAGAATAAGGAGGGAGAAAGGCAGCTTTAAATGAATTTTTTTTTTTTCTGTTGCCCTAATCACTTAATTAAGACACAGTCCAGTACAAAGTCACAGCTGTTTTGAGAATGTTATTTGAACACTGTATTGCAAAAAGCCTGTTAGAGCCTGGGCTCATAGTAGTGAAAGTGTTTATTTTTCCCCCTCCCAGGTGAATTGCTAGAGGCTATCCATTATCCTTCCTGAGGTGTCTCTCCAAGTTATGCTTGATAAATAGAGTTAATTTTCTTCATCTGGATGGATGAGGCAATACATCTCAGCTAGAGTTCAGGTGAGCATCACTCTTGGGGGTACTTATGGATCAATTTTATGATGATGTTGGAATTATTCTTTTGAATTAAGACTAGAGTTTATGTAGTTTCTGAGAAGAAACTTAGTTATTCTGTATATCAAATGTGAAGATCTATCTGTTCATGTGTTGTATTTAGATTTGACCTCAACATAAATAGCAGGTAAAGCCTAGTGTGGTGGCACATGCATGTAATCCCTGTACTCTAGGAGGTTAGGGGAAGAAATTTAAAAATTCAAGCTCTTCCTGAACAACCTAGGGATGTTCAATCCCCAACACTGTACCAATAAAAAACAAAACTTGAACAAAGGCAGATTAAATAAGGAATGGCAGTGTTGAGTAACTGAGTAAATATGTTAAAATGGAATGAAATTTTATATATTTTGAATATAATTTGTTTAATTCCTAAGTAGGACTTTCTGCTGTAATAACAAGAGATGTTAAGGAAAAATGTGAAAATTTTATTATAAACAAAAAAAAAATTCATAAAAATTGAATGTGTGGTTACTGTGACTGAATTTATGCAAATGATAAGATGTAAACAAAATGTTGAATAATCCACCTGCTAGTCTCATCAAATTAAGCCTGTGTGTTTTTTGTTTGTTTGTTTTTTCTTTTTTCTTCTTAGTTGATCTTCTATAGATCTGTTTTTGTTGTTGATTTTTTTTGGGGGGGGCGGTTTGTTTTTTTCAGTACTGGGGATTGAACTCAGGCCTTATTCCTGCTAGGCAAACACCCTACCATTGGGTTGTACCCTACTCAAGATCAGTTTTAGAAGAGAAATGTGTTCCTTGGAAAAACAAGATTTTCTAAGATAAAACAATTTGTGAAGGGGATTCTGAAATGATTTTTTTTTTTTGTATTTTAGGGAAAGGTCTACAGGGTGTTCAGGGTTTCACTACTAGATCTGACTCGTAGTAATCTGCCTGTTTACAGCTTCGCAAGAGCTGGGATTATAGGCACATGCCACCATGCCCGCTCTCAATTGTCATCTCAGTATGCTCCAGGGGCAGAGCCTGCACAGCAGGCCCGCAGCTTGAACTCTCAGCCCCTGGGTCTGCTTGCTGGTGCTTTAATCTGCTGAACTATTTGGCTGACCTTTTTTTTTGGTGGAACCGGGGATTGAACTCAGGCCCTTGCGCTTCCAGGGAAGCGCTTATTTTACTGAGCCATCTCCCCGGCACTGTTTGTTTTGTTTTTAAACCAGTTTTTATGAATAAATTTTTATAGTTGTTGGGGAAATTTTAATTTAATTTAACTTTTGAGACAGTCTTGCCATGTAATTCAGTCAGGTGTTGAACTTACTATGTAGCCCAGGCTGGCCTCAAACTCATGGTGTGCTCATGCTTCTCAAATATAGGGATTACAGGTAGAAATATTAATTGTTGTGGTAGTGGAAATTGAACCCAGAACCTTCACTTTGTGCTTTATCACAAGCCTTTTTTATTTTTTGTTTTCATATTGAGTCTTGCAAAATTGTGATCTTCCTGCAGCAGCCTTCTGGAATGCTTATAGGTATGTGCCACCATGCTCAGCATAAACATATTATTTTAGTAATTTTTAAAAGAATTGCAGAAGACCTGTTCTCTAATGGTCTTGATGAATTTTGAGTTAGTTCTGTTTTGTAACTTTCTCTGGATTAACACTTTCTCTTTGTATTATTGCTGAAGTGTTTTTGTTTTGGGTACAAATAGCTGTCTTGCCTCAGCCTAGAGTAGGTGGGATCACAGGTGTGTGGTGAGATTACTATAATAAACCTGCATGCTTAATCTTATTTTCCTTATATTCTTACTATGTCTCTTCCTCACAATTTGGAAATAAATATTATTTTATCTCTATATTCATAAATACATAAGTATGTATCTCTAAAATAATAAGGACGTTAGAAAATATAACACATACTAGATTGGATGTGGCTGAGTGGTAGTGAAAAAATTTTTTTCCTTTTGTTTATATGTGGAAAGTTTTGTGGGATATATATGCATGATGTATTTTATTGACTTATTAAAAGGCACTTTGATTTTTTTTTCAGGCTTTTCCAGATATACATATCTTAAATTTTGCTTTTTTTTTGGTATTTAAGATGGGGTCTATAGGGCTGGGGAAATGGCTCAGTGGAATAAGCACTTCCCTGGCAAGCACAAAGGCCTGAGTTCAATCCCTGGTTCTGAGAGGGGAGGACAAAACAAAACAGGGTCTACAGTGTCTCACTGCATAGATCAGAGTTGTAGTGATCCTCCTGTACACAATCTCCCAAGTGCTGGGATTACAGGTGCACGCCACCATGCCCAGTGTCAAGCATATTTCTGCGCCCCAGGGACAGGACTAGCATGGTAGGCCCAGGGATCAAACTCTTGGCCCTTGTGTCTGGGTAAGCAGGCACTTATTTTGCATATTTTGGATAATAGCTATTAAGGTCAATTTTTTTTTTTTTTTTTTTTTGTAGTACTGGGGATTGAACTCAGAACTCTGTGCTTACCAGGCAAGCACTTATTCTACTGAGCTATCTTCCCAGGCCCAAGGTCAATTTCTGATTTAAGCATTCCTCAGCCTCCCCAGTGGGTTGAATTATAGGAGTGGGCAACATTCTTAGGTCTATTCAGGTAAATTTCTAAAGGTTGTATGCTTTTGTAATTCTTGTTCTTTCCTTTTTAGTCTCTTTGAGATAAGGGGGGCTGGGGAGATGATGACTCAGTGGAATAAGCACTTCCCTAGCAAGCACAAGGGCCTGAGTTCAATCCCCAGTTCCACCAAAAAAAAAAAAAAAAAAAAAAAAAGAGAAAGAGAGAAAGGTTTCAGTATGTAGTTCAGTGTGGCCTTGAACTCCTTTTGTAGCCCAGGCTAGCCTTGAACTTGCAGAGGTCCTCATGACTCAGCGTTCTGAGTGCTGGGATTACAGATACATGGCACCATATCCAGCTCTGTAATTTTTATGAATACTGTAAAATGCCTTCTAAAGGTATGGGAGGAGAAAGATATATAAGTTAAAGTTTTTATTCTTGTTTGTTTTTTGGTGCTAGGAATTGAACCCAGGCCTTGTACATAGTAAGTACGTCTAACCCACAGACCAAAAATTTACATTCTTGTTTTTTATTTTTTTTTGGGTGAGACAGACAGACAGGTGTTGCTTGGTATTACAACCTGGCCTCAAACTCATATAGACCTGCCTCAGCCACCTGAGTACTGAAATTACAGGTGTACAGTGTGTGGTGTGTACCATTATGCCTGGACTAATTTACTTTTTTAATTACCAACAATTGATTCAGGTTTTGAGAGAATGGATTTGGGCTTGATGGGTACACAAAGAATCACCCATGTGAAATATCACTTTTATCCATGTATATATTTTCAGTATGATACTCAGCGCTGGATTATTTTATAACAGCATTAATTAAGTGGCTGTGAACAAATGAAATCTCTGTTCTCTACTATAAGCAAATTATGGCAAATTAACTTTACCTGAATGCTCAAAATACTGAAAGAAGTCTTTTTCAAGGAGCAGAGCTTTAAAGAACAAGACAGGAGAAATTTTAAATTAGTACTTTACAACTTTTTGTTCTCTGTCTTCTTTATTCATTTAAAGCTCATATGAAGTGGCACTATTTAAGAACTTTGGGTGAACTCTGGGAAGCCTGTGGGACTCTGGTAAGCTCTGACCTTCCTTGGCCCCCCAGTGCATAGGCATGGAGCTTCTGCTGGTGCTGGTTCAAACTTTCAAGAACTTAGGAGGACTTTGAATGGCCTGAGAGACACAGGAGAGCTGCAGTCTTTGGGCCCAATGCACACAGGTGTGGAGCTTTCCTGGTGCCATTTAAGAATTTTGGCAGACTGGCCTGTGAGACTCTGTCTGAGTGATTACTGGAAGCTTCAAAAATGCCAAAACACATGAGCGAAAGGCAATTTCAATCCTCCAGCCCATCCACAACAAATCCAAGAGGTAATGACATACAAGAACTTGGAAATCACACCTGAAATCTCTGAAATGATAGCAGCTGAAGTAAAGAAGCAAGTACATCATGCTATAGAAGAAATAAGATCAGAAATAATCTATCAGGTCCAAAAAGAACAACAGTTGTGAAAGAATTGCTCAGCACAGTTAAAGAAGACATAAATAGAAAAATAGAGAATAGAAAAATGATGGAAACACTGAATGAACTGTACAGGAAAAAGCTAGAATGCATGAAACAGTTTCAGGTATCAAAGAAATTAAGAACACTAAAAACAGGCAAAACTGCTTGAATGAAACTGAAGATAGATTTTTCAGACTTCATAGACAGTGTTGCAACTAATGAATGGAAAGAACCAGGAAATAACAATTCAACAGCTACAAGATGATGAAAAGAGAAATAATATAAGAATAATAGGTGTAAATGAAGCAGGGTGAGATAGCACAAATCACATAAAAAGACTATTTGCAGAAGTACTATCAGAAACTTTTCTAAACATGAGAAAAGAACCTGACATTCTGATAACTGAGGCATATAGAGCTCAATGCAGCCATAATCACAATAAATCTACACCTAGACACATAAAATCTCAAACTCAGCAAAAGAATGGATTATTAAAAGCTGCTAGAGAGAAACATCACCTACAATGAAAGCTCATTAGAATCACGGCAGATTTCTCAACAGAAACGATCAAATCAAGAAGAGCTTAGAGTGAGGTATTTCAGGTCCCGAAAAAAAAATTAACTTCCAACCCAGATTGATATGCCCTGCAAAACTATCAAAATCAATGGTGAAATAAGATCCTTCCATGACAAAGTTAAAAAGGGAAAAGGTATGGAACTTATAAGAGGAAAGTAACATGACAAAGATAACCCAATACAGATCAGTTATAACTATCAATGTAAATGGCCTCTGTTTACCAATCAATAGAAACATACTAGGGGGCCAGGTAGATAGCTCAGTAGAATAAGCGCTTGCCTGGCAAGTGCAAGGTCTTAAGTTCAATCCCTGGTACTACAACAAAACAAAAAAACCCCAGACTAACAGAGCGGATTAAAAATGAAAAAAATGAAATCCAACAATGTGCTACATAAAAGAAACATTTAACTCAAAAGGAAGTTCACAGACTAAAAGTCAAAGGATGGAAAACAATCTTCCATTCCACAAGAAATAGAAAAAGGGGAAAACTATCCTGGTTGCTGATGATATCAACTTCAAAGCAAAAATCATCCAAAAAGATAAAAGAATGTCACTACATCCTTGTTAAGGGAAAACTGCAAGAGGAAGAGATAACAAATTATAAATATATATGCACTGAATGTAGGAGTGCATACAGTGTCTTACAGAAGACAAAATTTTAATAGACATGGAAAATCAAATGAACAATAATACAATAATAATGGGGGATTTTTAACACACCACTGTCACAAAGAGATAGATCAACTTGGCAAAAAAATCAACAAAGAAATAACAACTAAACCAAACTTGTGAAGAACTTGACTTGGTAGACCTTTACAGAGTGTTTCACTCAGCAACAATAGAATATACAGTCTTCTCAGCTGCACATGGGACATTCTCCAAAATAGATCACATACTAGCATACAAAGCACTTTTAAGTGAATGCAAAGCAATTGAAATTATTCCATGCATACTATCTGATCACAGTGAAATAAAACGAAATTATTGACAAAACAAACTACAAAAACATTATACACACATGGAAATTAACCTCCTAAACAACCAGTGGGTCACAGATAAAATTAAGAAATTAAACAATATTTACAATGAAATGGAAATGCAGTTTCAACTTACTGAAACCTGTGGGATGCAATGAAAGCTGTCTTAAGAAAATTTATAGCAGTAAATTTGTACATTAGGAAAACAATAAGACCAAATAAATGGGGGTCTAGGGAGATGGCTCAGTGGAATAAGTGCTTCTCTGGCAAGCACAAGGGCCTGAGTTCAATCCCCCCAAAAAATAGAAGACCAAATGAATGATCTTATGCTGCACCTCAAGGTCCTAGAAAAGGAAGAGCAAGTCAAGCCCAAAGAAGGCAGGAAATTATAAAGATTAGAGCAGAAATTAATGCATTGGAGATGAAGAAAACAATACAAAGAATAAATCAAAGAGTTGATTCTTTGAAAGAATAAAATTGATAAGCCCCTTGCCAACCTAATCAAAAAGAGGAAAGAAAAAATGCAAGTGCATACAATAAAGAATGAAGGGTGAAATCACTATAGACGGAGCTATGCATAAGATCGTCTGTATTTACTTCCAAAATCTTTAATCTCACAGTATGGAAAACACAGAGGAAATGGACAGTTTCTTAGCTGCATATGAAATGCCAAAGCTGAGTCAAGAAGATGCAAATTCTGAATAACCCAATAATGAGAAACAAAATTGAAAATGTAACAATAACAACAAAAAAAAAAACCCTACCAAAAAAGAAAAGCCCAGGTCCTGATGGATTCGCAGCTGAATTCTATAAGAAATTTAGAGGAGATTTAATGCCAACTTTTCTCAGACTATGAAATTGAAAGGGAAGCAGTTTTCCCAAACTCATTCCTGGAGACAAGTATCACTCCAATTCCAAAACCAGAGAAAGATCCAAGTATAAAATAGTACTACAGGCCAATATCTCTAATGAATAAGGATGCAAAAATCCTCAATAAAATACTAGGAGACAGAATGCAGCAAATCATCAAGAAGATTATACATCATGACCAAGCGGAATTCATTCCAGGAATGCAGGGATGGCTCAACATAACGCAAATCCATAAGTGTAACACCATATCAGTAGAACCAACAACAAAAATCACATCATTATCTCAATAGATGCACAAAAAGCTTTTGACAAAGTCCAACATTTGTGATAAAAATCACACAGAGAATTGGAATAGGTAGTCTATATCTGTTAAAAGCCATCAATGAGAAACTAACAGCCAACATCATACTAAATGGGCAAAAACTGAAGGCCTTCACTTTAAAATCAGGAATAAGACAAGGATGTCCACTGTCTCCACTCCTGTTCAATATAATCTGAAAACATTAGCTAGGGCAGTTACACAAGAGAGAGAAATAAGGATTGGAAAAGAAGCGAAATTATCATTTGCAGATGACACAATACTCTACATAGAGGGCCCCCTAAAACTCCACTAAGAGTCTTGTAGATTTATTTTATTTATTTATTTATTTTGGCGGAACCAGGGATTGAACTCAGGCCCCTGCACTTGCCAGGCTTATTCTAGTGAGCTGCCTCCCCAGGCCCTGAGTCTTGTAGATTTAGTTACCAAATTCAGCAACATAGCAGAATACAACAGAGGTAACACCCAAAAATCAGTAGCATTTTTGTATACAAACAGTGAACACACAGAGAAATTAGGGAAACTACACCTTTCACAATAACATTTAAAAAAAAAATCAAGTAGATAGAAATGAATCTCACAAGGGTCTTAAAAGATTTATACAGTGAGGAGATTCAATCCCTGGGCCTGTTGTGCCAGCCCCACCCCCAGGGTGCATTGAGATGGCAATTGAGACTGGTTGCGGTGGCATGCACTGTAATCCCAGCTGTTGGGAGGAAGTAAAAAGGTGCATCACTATGAGTCTGATGTAGTAGTGAGACCCTGAACACCTTGTGATCCCTTCCCTAAAAAAAGGGAAGGAAAAAAAAAGAAAAAAGAAAAAAAAACAACAAAACGATTTATACAGTGAAAATTTTGGTACTCTCAAAAAAAAGACTGAAGAGGTTTGAGAAATGGAAAAATATTCTATGCTCCTCGATAGGAAAACCTAACATTGTGAAAATGGCTGTACTTTCAAAATTGTTACACAGATTCAATGCAATCCTAATTAAAATACCATTAGTATACCTCACAGAGTTAGAGAAAACATTCCTCAAATTCATTTGGAGCCAGAAGAGATCCAGAATATCAGAAGCAATCCTGGGAAACAAAGGAAAGGCAGGAAGTATCACAACCCCTGGCCTGAAACTATACTATAAAGCTACTGTGATAAAATCAACATGGTACTGGCATAGAGACAGACCTGAGGATCAGTGAAACAGATTAGAAGATGGAGACAGAACTGCGAATGCACTCAGTCACCTAACCTTCGATAAAGGGGCCAAACATGTTCATTGGAAGAAAGCCTCTTTAATAAATGGTGCTGTAGAAACTGGCTTTCCACATGCTGAAGGCTAAAACTAGATCCATACCAATCACTATGCACAAAGCTACAGTCAAAATGGATCAAAGATTTAAATATTAAAATAGAAACATTAAATCTTTTGGAGAAATGTTAAAGACATAGAGGTAGGTTGAGAGTTTATGAACAAAAACCAAACTGCAGGGGCTGGGGAGATGGCTCAGTACAATAAGCACTTCCCTGGCAAGTGCAAGGGCCTGAGTTCAATTCCCGGTTCCACCAAAAAAAAAAAAAAAAAAAAAAAACTGCATGAGAAATACTTAAAAGAATCAACAACTGGGATCTCATCTTTCTGTGCTTTAAAGCAAATTTCCAACAGAGTAAAAAGAAAACCCACAAACTGGGAAAAAGGTTATAGCTGACTGTCCCTCTGACAAAAGCCTTCTGTTTAGAACATACATAGAATTTTTTAAAAAATCAGCTGGGGAGATGGCTCAGTGGAATAGGTGCTTCCCTGGCAAATGTAAGGGCCTGAGTTCAGTACCCAGTTCAGCCAAAAGAAAAATCAGGCCCCCCCAAATTCAAATTTGTTTTAGCCAATCCAAAAATGGCCATCTGAGATTAATACATAATTCTCAGAGGAAGAAATACAAATGGCAAGTAAATATGTGAAAAAATTTTCAGCATCATTGGTCATTTGAGAAACACAAGTTAAAACAACACTGAGATTCCACTGTACCTCAGAAAGAATGGGTAACATCAAGAAGTTAGCCAGTAACAGAATGCTGGGGAGGCTGAGGAGAAAAAGGAACCCCTGTCCACTGTTGGTGGGAATGTAGACTGATACAACCACAGTGGAAATCAGTGTGGAGATCCCTTCATAAGCCAGGATTGGAGATCCCTTTCAAGCCAGCTATTCTCCTAGGTGTTTTCTCCAGAAGAACAGAAAACCTCATACCACAGAGGTATATGTACACCCGTGTTTATAGCAGTGCGATTTGTGATAGCCAAATCATGGAAACAACCCATATGCCCATCATCTGATGAATGGTTAAGGAAGATGTGTTTTTACACACACAATGGAGTATTCAGCTATGAAACAGGATAAATTTATGTCTTTGTCAGTAAATGAATGCAAATGGAGAACATACTCTTTAAGTGAAGTGAATCAGACCCACATGTGCAAACATCATATTGTCTCCTTAGTGTGAGAACCTGAAAGAGAAAAATGGAATCTGAAGGGTACAGTAGATAACTGGGAAAAGGGAATGAACTTATTTGAAAGGGAAGAGTTACTCAGTTACTCAGAAGGACAGGAAAGGGAGAGGTGAAAAGGGATTTATCTATGGATATAAGCAGGATGGTTTGGGCACCTGTGCTGTGTGTTTCTGCTGGTCTATGATAAAAAGGAGTTAATGCTTTAATTTGTTTTGTCTCTTTCTTTCAATTGTTTAAATTTTCTCTCCATAATTTCTTACACATTTCTTTATTTTTTCTTTCAATTTTACATGCATATATTGAGTAATATGAGTAACTGATTGGAAGATACATCTCTATTACAACAAATACTGTGAAATTCATATTACTTTGTTAATAGAAATTTGTAGGGAGCACATGTAGTTTTTTCTGTTTTAATTATTCTTTGAAAAATAAAGAAAAACCTCAGGTGGACCCCAGTGAACTTTAACTTATGTGGTTATATGTATCAGTATTAACTATTAGAAATTAAAGCAAGGGTGGGGTATGATGGTACAAACCTATCATCTTCAGAAGGCTGAAGACTGCTGAGAGTTCAAGGTCAATCTTGGATATATGGTGAAATCCTGTTAAAAAAGACCAGAATTTTTAGAAAATCACAGTTAATTCGTTAAGTAGAATAATAATACTTCTAATGCATTTTATAACATTTAATAATTTTTTTTTCTAAAAAGATCTCGTGTCAGACAGGCACCTGCCTGTAATTCCAGCACTTGGGAGGCTGAGACGGGAGGACCACCATGAGTTTGAGGCCAGCCTGGGCTACATAATTAATTCAGGGCCACCCTGAGCTACTTAATGAGACCCTGTCTCCAAAAAAGAAAGAAAAGCATTAGTGTGACATTGCTTTATGTTTTCATAAATTACAGTATCTAATAGAAGACAACAGGATTCTTATATTAGCATCTGCATTGAGTATGTTATGATATATCATCTTGGTTGAAGTATATGAACAAAAACCAGAGAATATTGTTTGAATGTCCCCTTCAGGTAGTTAATAGATTTTCTTGTTCCATACTAAACCAAAAGTGTTAACAAGTTGTAGTTTCTTAAAGATTGTGCTTGCAATGTTGAATCCAAGATTCGTTGAATTTTTGTGCTTCATTAAAATCCAAATATAAGGTGTGGTGGTGCACATCTGTAATCCCAGGACTCCAGAGGCTGAGACAGGAGGCCCACTCCAACTGTGGGGCTACAGATACAGTTTAGTGGCATAGCATGTTTGAGAGTCTAGATTTGATCTCTCTAATATGAGAGAAAAAACAATCACTTTGCCTTTTTTTTTGTCATTGTTCTAATAATTGAACTTAGGACCTTGAGTTGATGAGCTATACCCCCAGCCCATCTTGCCTATTTCTATTTTCTTTTTATCTGTCTATCTTCTCCTCC
>PVKA01023763.1:0-35164 GCA_004027165.1 Ctenomys sociabilis | reverse complement strand
CTTTTTCAACCATTCCTCATGTGATGGACATCTTGGTTGTTTC
This sequence comes from Ctenomys sociabilis, assembly GCA_004027165.1. NCBI lineage: Eukaryota > Metazoa > Chordata > Mammalia > Rodentia > Ctenomyidae > Ctenomys > Ctenomys sociabilis. The sequence continues at coordinate 35,121 of PVKA01023763.1, read as the reverse complement.
CAAGATTTTGCTATCACACATTGTGCTGCTATAAACATAGATGCACATATATCACTATGATATGATGTTTTCAGTTCCTCTGGGAAAATTCCCAGTAGGGGGATAGCCAGCTTGAATGGGATGAATTTCCACTCCTACTCTTCTGAGGAGTCTCCACACTGATAGCCACAATGGTTGTACCAGTCTACAGTCCCACCAGCAGTGGGAAGTGTTCCTTTTTCCACACATCCTCTCCAACATTTGTTGTTGGTTGATTTCTTTATGTTAGCCATTCTTTCTGGAGTGAGATGGTATCTCAGTGTTGTTTTTATTTGCATTTCATGAATGGCTAGTGATGTGGAGAATTTTTTCATATATTTATTTGCTTCTTTAATTTCATCCTCTGAGAAGTGCGTATTCATCTCAGATGCCCATTTCTGAATTGGGTCTTCAAATTTGAGGGCCCTGTTGTATCTTAGTTCTTTATATATTCTAGTAAGCAGACCTTTGTCTGATTGCTTCTTAGTTAAGATTTTTTCAAAATTAGTGGGTTATCTTTTCACTTTGTTGATAATTTCTTTTGACGTGTAGAAACTCAAGAAGATTTGATCCCATTTGTTAATTATTTCAAGTGTTTCCCGTGCAAATATATGCTTGTTCATGAACTCTTTACCTACCCCTATGTCTTCAAGAGTTCCTCCTATTTTCTCTTCCAGGAGATTCAGTGTTTCTGTTTTAATATAAGTTTAGATCTTTAATCCATTTTGACTTTAGCTTAGTACATGGTGATAGAGCTGCATCAAGTTTTACTTTTTGGCATGCAGAAAGCCAGGCTTTCCAGCACCATTTGTTAAAGAGGGTACCTTTCTTCCAGTAGGCTTGTTTGGCCCCTTTGTCGAAGGTCAGGTGGCTGAGTGTGTTCGTAGACGCCTCTGAGTCTTGTAATCTATTCCATTGATCCTCAGGTCTATTTTGTTGCCAATACCATGTTGACTTTACTACAGTGGCTTTGTAGCATAATTTCAAGTCAGGAATTGTGATGCCTCCTGCCTTGTCTTTATTGGCCAAGATTGCCTTCGCGATTCTAGGTTGTTCGTGGTTTCAAATAAATTTTAGGAACGATTTCTCTAGGTCTGGGAGGTATGTTGGGGGAAGTTTGATAGGGATTGCATTAAATCTGTACAACCATTTTGGGAGTATGGCCATCTTCACGATGTTGGTTCTTCCGATCCAGGAGTGTGGAATATCTTTCCATTTTCTGAAATCCTCTGTAAATCTCTTTTTCAGGGTGTTGTAATCTTCCATGAAAAGATCTTTGACTTCCTTGGTTCAGTGAATTCCAAGATATTTCATTTTCCATGGTGCTATTGTAAAAGGTATTGTTTCTGTTGTTTCTCTCTCAATGTGTTTGTTATCTGTGTAGAGGAATGCTATGACTTTTGAGTACTGACTTTGTATCCTGCTATGCTACTGAATTTCCATATCAGTTCCAGTAGTTTCTTGGTGGAATTTTTTGGGACTTCCAAGTAAAGTATCATGTCATCTGCAAATACTGACAATTTAACTTCTTCTTTACCTATTCTTATTCCTTTTATTTCTCCCTCTTTTCTGATGGCTGTTGCTAATGACTCCAAAACTATATTGAATAGGAGGGGTGATAGAGGACATCTTTGTCTTGTAACTGTTCTAAGAATAAGATCTCAGTGTTTTCCCCATTTAGGATTATATGAGCTTTTGGGTTGTCATAGATGGTTTTTATCAAGGTAAGGTAGAGTCCATCTATTCCAATTTTCTGAAGGACTTTGAACATGAATGAATGTTGGACTTTGTCAAAAGCTTTTTCTGCATCAATTGAGATGATCATGTGGTTTTTAGATTTCAGTCTATTAATATAGTGTATTACATTTATAGATTTTTGAATATTGAACCATCCTTGCATCCCTGGGAGGAACCCTACCTGGTCATGGTGTATGATCTTCTTGATGATGTGTTGTATTCTATTTGCTAGGATTTTATTGAGTATTTCTGCGTCTGTGTTCATGAGGAAAATTGGCCTGTAGTTCTCCTTTTTAGTTGTGTCTTTCCCTGGTTTTGGAAGCAGTATAATACTTGCCTCCAGAAATGATTTTGGGAGGACTGCTTCCCTTTCAATTTCATTTAAGAGTTTGAGGAGTGTGGGGATTGTATGTTCTATAAATTTATTGTAGAATTCAACTGTGAATCCATCAGGACCTGGGCTTTTCTTTGTCAGCAGGCTTTTTATTACATTTCGAATTTCATTGGCTATTATTGGCTTATTTTGAGAGTTGTTATATCTTCTTGGTTCAGTTTTGGTATTTTGTACCTTCTGAGGAATCAGTCCACTTCTTCTGTGTCTTCTATTCTGTGAGCATAAAGATTCTCAAAGTAGCTATTGATAATCTGAATTTCCACTGAGTCTCTGGTCATTTCACCCTTTTCATTCCTTATTGCTTGTATTGCTTGAATTTTTTCTTTCCTCCTTTTGATGAGGTTGGCTAGAGGCTTATCAACTTTATTTAGTCTTTCAAAGGACCAACTTTTTGATTTGTGCAATCTTTGAACTGTTTTCTTCATCTCAATTGAATTAATTTCTGCGCTAATCTTCATGATTTCTTTCCCATCTTTGTGCTCTGGGTTTGGTTTGCTCTTCTTTTTCTAGATGTTGGAGGTGCAACATTAGGCTGTTTATTTGTTCCCATTCTGTTTTCCTAATGTGTGAGTTCACAGCTATGATTTTCCCTCTAAGAACTGCTTTCATCGCATCCCATAGATTCCGGTAGGTTGTGCGTGAATTTTCATTGAATTGTAGATATTGTTGAATTTCTTCTTTAATTTCTTCTGTGACCCATTGATTGCTGAGTAGGGTGTTGTTTAATTTCCATGAGTTTAGTGGGTTTTTCTGGTTTCTTTTTTAGTTTAATTCCAGTTTCATTGCACTGTAGTCAGATAATATGCATGGGATAATTTCTGTTTTCTTACATATACTTAAGCATGACCTCTGGACTAGTATGTGGTCTGTTTTGGAAAATGACCCATGTGCAGCTGAAAAAAATGTGCATTCAGCTGTGGTTGGTTGGAACACTCTGTATATGTCCACCAGGTCCATTTGTTCCAAGCTCTGGTTCAGTTCTGCTACTTCCCTGCTAATCTTTTGTCTGGTTGATCTATCTTTTTGAGATAAGGGGGTGTTAAGGTCTCCTGTTAAGATTGTAGTCTTAGATATTAGTTTTTTCATGTCCATTATGATATGTCTTACATAGTTGGGTGCTCCTGTGTTTGGTGCACAGATATTTATGAGTGTTACCTCTTGCTCTTGAATTTTTTCCCTGACTAATATGTAGTGGCCTTCTTTGTGTCGTTTGATCATTCTTGGTTTGAAGTTGAGACTGTCTTAGAACACAATTGCTACTCCTGCTTTTTGTCTGAGGTGCTTGGGCATGTAGTATTATTTTCCATCCTTTGACCTGAGCCTATGAATGTCCTTTTGAGTGAAGTGTGTTTCTTGTATACAGTATATTGTTGGATTTTGTTTCCTAATCCACTGTGCCGGTCTATTTCTCTTAATTGGTGAATTGAGTCCATTTACATTGATGGTTATAATTGAAATGTGTTCACTTACGTTTGTCATGATAGTTACCTGCTGTTGTTCAAAATCCTTTGTATCCTGTGTTTAATTAATTGTCTGTCCTGCTTAGTGGGTTCCTTTCATTCTCATTCGTGGAGTGCTGGTCATTGTGGTCTCTCTCTAGAACCTCTTTCAGTAGCCTGTGTAGGGATGGCTTTGTCATCATGAAATTCTTTAGTTGTTCTTTTTCATGGAAGTATTTCACTTATCCATCAAGCTTGAAAGAGTTTTGCAGGGTACCATAGTCTGGGCTAGAATTTGTTTTCATACAGGACTTGAAAAACTCTGCTCCATGCTCTCCTTGCCTTCATGGTTTTGTAGAGAAGTCAGCTGTAATTCTGATGGGTTTTCCTTTGAATGTGATCTGCTTCTTCTCTCTGGCAGCTTTCAGTATATTATTCTTCTGTTGGATATCTGGGATCTTGACTATTATATGTCTCGGTGTGTTTTTACTTGGGTTGAAGTTATTTGGTGTTCTGTATGCTTCAGTTACCTGAATCTTGGATTGTTTCCTCATATTTGGGAAGTTTTCTGCTATTGCTTCTCCCCAGATTCTTTTTATGTCATTTATATTGATTCCTTCATTCTCATTGATGCTAATTAATCTCATATTGTTCAGCTTGGCGTCATCTTGCAGGTGATGGATTATTTTATCCTGCATTCTCATTGTTTTTAAAAAATCCTTTCTTACCTTTTCACTAGCTGTACCAGTGTTTTCAAGATATGAAACTTTGTCTTCACTTTCACTCCAACGGTTTTGTAGACTTGTGATTGAGATATTTAGTTCTTCTGTATCTCTTGACTCTGCTTCGTGGATTCTATTTCTTTTCTGTGTTGTTCATTCCAGGAATCCGTCATATTTCTGATCTCCTCTATTTTATTTTTTAATCAATGTCTTCTTTAGAGGTAGCTATTCATTCTTTTACTGCAGAGTTTTTTTCCAAATTGAGTTTCCTCTATATAGTTCTGGAGTTGTTTCTGTATTTCAGATGCTATGATTTCAAAGAATCCTTTTTTTATTTCAGAAATTATTTCTGCTTTGAGTTTGTCCTTACCTTTTTGTTGTTGCTTCTTTGCCTGAGACGCTGTTAATTCATATGTTTCAGCTGAAATAGTGTTTTCTGAACTTGTTCTGGGTGGGCATTTGGTTTCCCCCATATGTTTCTGACTTTGATTAATTACTTCAGATGCTATGTATTCAAATATTTCCTTTTTTATTTCAGGTATGAATCCTGGTCTGAGTTCCTTTCTGCTGTTGTTTCTTTGCTTCCGTGTCTGTTCATTCATTTTAGCTGAGTTCCTGTCCTCTGCACTTATTAGTGGACTTGAGCTCTGAGATTGCATTTTTCTCCTTGTCTTTGTCATTTTGTGTAGTACTGACCTCTGATATTTGGTGTATTGTTTTGGTGCAGTTATGACCTTCGCACATAATAAGATTTGTGTGCCATTCTATTAAGTTTGAGATTATCTAGTTATGCCTGGCCTGGATCTAGCTGTTGTGTTCAGTTCCTTTTTGCTGCAGGTTTTCTGGTATAACTGTGACCCTGTGGTTCCCCTCTGTTTGGTCCCTGGTCCAGGGAGCTCTCCCTCACACACTCTAGGCTGGGCGAGGGTGCATGGAGAGTCACAAAAGTTCTCACTCCCATTGCAGACTTAGGGGCAGGGGCTCCAGGGAGTTGCCAGGCAGGCCTTGCAGCCTGAGCTTGCAGGGAGAAGCCAAAGGCTCTCCCACAGAATCAGCACACACTCACTGAACCTAAGTGTCAGGAGAGTTGGGAAAATTCTCACTCACTAGGTGCACTTGGGGGCAGGGGCTCTGGGGCGTTGCCGGGCAGGTCGGTCTGGGATCTCAGGTCATTTGCTTGCTCCGTGGGACTATACATTTTCATGAAGAAACACTTTGATAAAACAAGATAAGAATGTAGTCCAGTGGGAGTGGAGCCTGGGGCCGAGGTAGCAGGCTGCCAGTGAGTCTCCTGTCTGCCTTCAGGATGCCAGGCTATCTTTCCACCTCCCCCACCTCTTTCCCATCCTTTCATACTCCCAGATTCTTGAGGCTGCAGTGATGCAGTGGCCCTCACTGGTGACCTCACGCCCATGGCCTGGTGATACTGGCTTGAACAGAATGAGCAGTCCCCTGCAGAGCCCTATATAGAGAGTAGTCAGGACCTCGGTCTAGCTTGGTTCAGATGTGGTCATCCATAGGGCTAGCAGGGATCAGGTAACCAACTCTGGGAAGCAGTAGTACTGTCCAACTGCCTGGTTTCCAGTATACTGGTACAGTGCTAGATTGGAAGAACTTGTTGGGTCAAAAAGTGGAAAGAGGTTTGTTTTTGGGGCAAGACAACTTATAAACAAAGGTGGGTCCATGGGGCATTGTGATATCCAGGATGAAGGAGACAGGGAGACTAAGGCACATCTGATGGGCAAGGGGTGATGAAGGAGGGCAGGCCAAGGGGGCACACACTGCAGGCAGGCTTCTCCAGCTCTTTCCTTGCTTCTGTTGGAGCTCTTTGGTGCCCCATGGCAGCTCTCTGCTGATCTTTCTCCTAGCCCCACCTGCAGGGCACAGTGTAGGCCTAGTTGCAATCTCTGAATTTTTCTCCACAATGTGAAAGTCCTCCCTTTTAATTTCCCACTAGGGCCACTCTGCTGGAAGTTGGTTCAGCTTAGTGGCTGAAGTCTCTCAAAGAGTAGGGAAATTGGTAATTTGCTAAGGTCAAGGGCTGGGTGCTGGGATGCTGGTAGCACACTGTGCTCCCAGCTCCTCTCTGATGCCAGCTTAGGCTGGCTCCTGCTGCTTGTTGAGCCATTGTGAAACTGCATGAATTGAGGTGCTGGGCTCCCAGCACAGCCCAGACATGAATATCTCTCTCCTAGAATCCTGCCCCTGACTTCCTGGGGTGAGGAGGCCTGGCTTGGGAAGTAGATTTGTCTGAAGGTTGAGAGCCCACATCCCAGTGCTGACAAGAATCCTTGCCTGAGATGGCAGAGTGCCTGAGAAAATGATAAGCAACCTGGCCAGAGCTCACCCAAGGCAAAGCTATGTGTTGGCCAATTGTCAGCTGTGCTTCCTATTGTCCATCCCCCTCACTCCACAATTATGTCCCAGGACACATGCTGGGGGATGGGGATATACTGCAGAATAACATTCCCCATGACCTGCAGATCGGCTGTGCGGTCCCAGTGCCAACTGCGTGCAAAGCAAGACCTAGAGGCTGAGAAGTGCTCCCAGGAGCCATACAGTCCTGGGAGCCAGGAATGCAGTTGTGCTCACCACTCTGCGTATATTCCCTTCTTTCTTTTCAGTGTACACCTGCTGGGAATCAGGCCAGAGCCTCATCCATGTTAGAAGGCTGCACTCACGGTCTTCTGTGTGTATTTCATCTGACTATTTTTATTTGAAGTATATATTCACCTACAATTATGTAAATAGAAGCCGATGTTTTATAACCAGATATTTTGACTTTGTAATGTATCATGGACTTCTTTTCTTGGAAATAGTATATAATGATCTCTCTTAGTTTTTACAAATCTGTATAGTATTTTTATTCCTTGGATGTACCCATAATTCAAGCATTCCCTTCCTGATGGCAACTAGTTTCTTGCTGTTATAAACAGTGCTGTCATAAAAATCCTTTAATCTATATCTCTGTGTCCCTGTCTGTTTCCTCATGACAAGATATGCTCATTACCAGTGCCAGTCCACACTGCCAGCTTACCCTCTGGAAAGGTCTCATTGATTCACATGTGCTTGACAGTGCACGAGGCCTGCACCTGGAATAGCATCCTTTTATCTCTACCAGTTTTATAGGCAAAGTGTTTCTTGGGTCTTCTTTGGATATTATTATTATTGTTTTTGTTATTATTATTGGTGAGGCTGAGAGCCCATCCTAGAGTTTGTGGTCACCATCTGTGACATTGCTTCCAAAAACTGCTGGACTAGGTATGGGAACATTATAACAGGTACCCCAGAGAGGAAGAGCACCAGTGCAAAAGCAGCAGGTGTGAGCAGCGTGGCTCTCTAGAGGGGCTGCTGGGTGGTGGCTGGGTGTGGGATGCAGTGGCCATGACAGATTGTGGCCAGATCCCAGGGCTCTGATTATGACATGTGAACAGTGTAGCATACACTGATGGACCCCAGGCATCCTTCACCTGCACTTGGCTGCCAGCCTATCCCATAAGGGTAGGGTGCCTGCCCTCAGAAACTCTTCAGGTAAAGTACCTCACAGCCTCCTGCAGGTCTGAGCTCTATCATGATGTCTGTAGGTAGCAGGACAGGTGTGACCTGGCCACACTCCCAACCAGGTGGCAGTGTGGAGGAGTGGACAGAGAAAGCTATTACACAACACCCTGGATTTCCCTTTCAGCTGCTTTCCAGCTAGTGTGGATTCCCTTGTGCAGGGGAGGTAAGGATGGTGTGCCTCTTCTCTGAGCCTGGAAGTGAAGCATGGACACACGTACCTACCAGAGCTGTTGTCAGAATGGTGTGGCTTTGGTATGATTCTGCGGTGGTTGCTGATGCTGCTGCCACCTGCTTGAGATGTTTTAATCATCCAGCATCATGTGGACTCTCACCCTGACCTCAACTCTTCACATTTCTATTATATATATATTTATTTATTTTTGTATTTCATTTTGTGATAGAGTTTCACTAGTTATGCAGGTTGGCCTCAAACTTTTTTTTTGGGGGGGGGGGTGATTGAACTCAGGACCCTGCGCTTGCCAGGCAAGTGCTTATTCTACTGAACTATCTCCCTGGCCCTGGCCTCAAACTTTTGATACCCCTCTGTCAGCCATTGGAGTAGGTAGGATTACAGGCCTGTTTCGTGCCTTCTGGCTCTAAGAGACTTAGGAGTACATTTCTTCAACAGATCCATTGTTGGTGATAATAATCATGGAAGCTGTAATTCCTTCTGTACTCACCATTGTCAGACTCTGTGTTAAATGTGTATTATGTTTGATCTCTTTGCCTCATCATAGCAGTCTGGAAAGAAGTTCACTTCCTTGTATGCAAGAACAGTTTGAGCTTTCTGATCAGTATCTCAAGCCCAGGAATTCCATGGGAACCAAGGCTAGTTAAACCTTTTAAAGCCCCCTATGTATTAGGATTATGTTAAAATCTCTCGGTTTTCTAAGTACTGCCTTCTTGGCTCCAGCAAGTTGTGCTTTGGAGCATACAACATTGGTGTATGCTGGCTGCCTGTGGGGCCAGGGGTTCCAAGGTGCTCTCCTTACCTTTCAGACAGGTAGGTCAGCCAGACTGTCATCATCACCCTCGACATGCACAGTTGCTGCTCCTGGCCACACTGCAGAGCATCATCTGCCCCAGCACGACCCTTAGGCCGTGGCTTCTAACTCCAGGCCTGTTTTATTTATGAGATAATGCTTATTAGCTGTCTGTGCATACATTGAGCTGTATTTGTGGATATGAAAATAGAACCTTTTAGAAAATGCCTTTTTAAAGCCCCCAAACATTAGGCTTATGTTAAAACCGCTAGGTCTTTCTAGTGCTGTGACATTTCTTGTTTGCATTTGCACAGCTTGGAGAGCAAATACACTCATGGGTTACAGATTTATTTTCCATTCTCATTTTTGTAGTTCGTGTCTTAGCTCATCTAGACATTCAGTCTTCAGAAGGAGCAAAGTCTTGACTTGAATTTGTTAGTTTTCTTTATGTGAAGCTTTTAAAATACAACCTTCTTGGTGGAGAATTAGGAGGGAGAATGTGAGACCTGAGTTGGAGCCTGAAGATGGCAGCTCCCAGCCCACTGTATTTGTGAGGTGAGGTAGCCTGTGTATCCATTGGGGTGGCAGACAGTGGGTGCTTGTGGGTCACATTCCCGCTCCTGTTGGGTAGCATCCTGAAAGAGGAAAATCTTTTCTAGGAGAGTCTTTTATAGCTTTAATAAATACTCAGCAGGAACTTTTCATGTACTTAATAATGGTAATTTTGGCAATAAAGGAGGAATTATTTTTAATTCAGGAGATAATTTATACTACATATACATTGACTTATATTATCTCACAAAGTCCAGCAATCGGCCAATATTTTGAACCTGTTCTAAAATTAGAAACTAGAATCCATAGCAGTTGACAAACCATGAAGATAATTTATCTGTGTGAAGGAAAAGAGAAGCAAAGATAGATTTGCTCTTTTCACTGAAAATTGATAGTAGGTATTGGACTGGTTTCAAATTATTTCAGGTTAGCAAAGAGGGTCTGTGAAAGAGGTGGGTGCGAGCATGATGGTTAGAAAGTTTATCTAGCAGGTTTTCTTCTTTGTTCTTTTTTAGACCCTGCAGTCTTTAATTTTCTTTCTTTTTCTTTAAAAAAGAAAAGACCAGATAGTTGAGAAGCTACACAGGGCAAATTATAATGTCCAACTGTCATTCCACATTTTGAAGTAGGAGTGTCAGAAAGTCATATTATGTGAGCTAGTGGTCATTGGGGGTGTGGATCCAGTCCTGGGGACATATGCCCTGTGCAGGCAGTTACCTGTGGGCTTATCTAGCACTCTTGCCATCCTATTGTTCTCATGGGGGCTCCTAGGAGAGCGCACTGTCTTTCCACTTCCCACCTCCTGTCCCTTCAGTGTGTGGAGTAGAAAAGGACCTCTTTGGACAGTCTCCTATGACTTTGAGAGCACACACAAGATTTGCCTGGTATCCCAGGGCCAGTACAAGGAGGCTATTCCTAAGACTAGTGCAACCCCCACCCCCCAGAGTGATTCTCCATCTAAGTAGGAGCTGACATGGCCTGTGGCCCTTCTAACTGTGCTCAACAGGGTCATTATTGTACTTTGGAGTACTCAACACTGTTTCAGAGTAGGTGAGCTAGTCAGCAGTTCTGCTGCTGTGACAGAGCACTTGAGAAAAATTACTTAAAAGAGGAAAGGGTTACTCTGTTTTGGCTTGTGATTTTAAAGATTTCAGTCACTGGCCAGTTGGCTCCATTGCTTTTAGGCCTTTGATGACAGAGGAAAGCCACTTACCTCATAGAAGCCAGGAAGCAGAGAGGTAAAAGAGGTGTCAGTGAAGTTGGAGAACTTCAACACAGTCACTTCCCAAAGCCTATCAGCTGGCCAACATGCCTGATGTGCTTCCAGCCATAACACAGGACTGGCTCCTTTGAGAAGCTGTTCTTCCATCAGAGAGTAATGACTTAAAATTTAAGATTTGCAGAGCACTGATACTTCCTTCTCCTTCCTTGGAATCCTGTCCTGACATAGCACACCTATTCTATTTTCTTACATTTCCCATTGAAGAGAACCCATGGGCCTGTTTTGCTAAGATTTATGATAGCTTCTCATTATTTTTAACTCCTTTGTAGACTCCAGCACCTCAGCAGAAGTTAGTTTTAAAACTTGTGTCTCAAAATCATATGAATCACATTTTGTGTAAAAAATTTTTGATAATGGAGCTAGTGATATGACTAGCAAGTATGAGGCCCTGGATTCCATCCCTGACACTACCAAAAAAAAAAAGAAAAACACTTCTCTTTCTTTTGGGCAGCCGGGTCATGTCCTTGAGCATAAACAGAAGGAATTTGCATGTCCTTTGTTGTTGTACCGTTCTCCTCCTCTTGGTTGCTCCAAAGTGAAGAGTCAAACTTTAGGGAGAAGTCAACAGGAGAAATCAGGAGAGAAAGCTGAAAGAATGAGGACTAGGGTGGGCTCTTGCTGCCAGCCAGGATGAGACATCCCAGGACTGAAATCTCAGGTGACTAGCTTTGAGCCAGAAGAAGAGTGAGTAAAGAGAAGCACTTTAATAATTCTAGCAGGGAATAGTGATGCACACCTGTAACCCCAGCACCAGGCTGCGTGAGGTAAGATCACCACAAGGGGTGATCCAGGCCCCAAAGCCAGCCCTGGCTGCATAGCAAGATGCTGTCTCACCAAAACAGCAAACAAAATAAGACCAGCATCTCAGATGAGGATAACAAAGGTTGAAACTGGGAGAAGCTGCTAAAATATATTAATTTCTGTTAAAGTTTGTGGTACAAATACTGTTTAAATATACTTGTAAAAATAACTGAACTTGGGACCTGGGAGATGGCTCAGTGGAATAAGTGCTTCCCTGGCAAGTGCAAGGGCCTGAGTTCAATCCTTGGTTCCACCAAAAAAAAAAAAAAAAAAAAAATCAATAAATAACAACTTAAACAGCATTACAAATAGTCCCTTTAAAAAACAAACAAACAAACAGTCCGTTTACTAACAAACTCACAGAAAAGCATGACTGCACATCAGCCCTTTCTCTAAGATGGTTGCTTACACAGCTCCATTGGGCTTTCAAGCAAGGTGACCCATGGCAGTCTGGTATAAATCTGGTTGGTCCTATTCCTGACCACAAACTGGGATGGGACTCCTTCCCCAGGTGCTACTTTGTAGACACAGTATATTATGCTTTGGACTTAAGTGTGTCTGTGAAGGTGATCACCTTTTCTGAAGTCTGTCTTTTAACCTCCTTTAAATATCTTTTTCTGTAAATGAATGAGCTCCCTTAGCTCATTCTTGTGTGGCACTAGCTGTGTTGGCCTGCAAGTGACCATGGACTGTGCACAGCTGGGCTCTGAGGCTGGAGGGTCTGGGAGGTCCTTCAGGAGCAAGTTTTGCAATGTGGCCTCAGGGTCACAGAAAAGTTGTGCTGGCCCTCTTTTCCTCTCACAGCCTAACCACTTCTCAAGCCAGGGATTAGGAACATGCTGACTTTATGCTCTCAGCAAAGGAAGGGGTTGGGATGACGCTGCAGGTTCTCTGAGCTCAGCAGCCTCCAAAGTACATCTGCACAGATGCAGTGCCAGGTGTTGGAGGTGCAGTGGTGAGTGACTGGTACCTGCCCTGCAGTCACCACCTGCAGGAGAGGATGAAAGGATGCTTGCAGCAGTGCTTGCCCAGTGTATCAGTAGGATTCCCAATTCAGCTCAGGGGAGCCTGCCTTTCCCATCTTCCCTTCTAAATTTGGTTTGGAAGATTGGTGGGAGTTGAACTATAGAAGTCAATGGGTGCCTGTGTTGTTCAGGCTGTTGAGAAGATGAAGAAATGAGCATTGATCTCACACGTGACGTGAGGGAGGTAAAGGAACTGACAGAGGCCTGTGAGGGCATGGTGATACAAAAATGGGGCCTTCCTCCTCCTCAGTGTGTCATGGGAGATACCACGCTTGGGTGACACCCAAGGACATGTGGGAGAAGGAGTGTGGAGCAGGCAGCATGTTATGCCATGTGAAGTGGTGAGGATGAGGGAGCAAAAGGCAGCAGGGAATATACAAGTGTGCCAGGTGAGGGTGTTGCTGCAGGCAGCTGAGGAAGACTGGCTGTTGGGCAAAAAGGGCTGTGCTGAACACCAGAGTAAGCAGTGAGTTAGGTGCTCCTTGTTGCAGTGACTAAATACCTGGATGATCAACTTATAAGCAGAAGTTTCCTTTAGCTAATGAGTTCTGAGAGTTCAGCCATGGCGGCTTGGCCCTGTTGCTTGAGCACAGTGCATCACGGTGGAAGCACAGGGTGAAATAAGCCTGCTCACTTATGGAAAGATTAGGGGCTAGGTTCCCCAATGGCAGGCAGTGAGAAAGTAAAGAGAGGCCTTGGTATATTGGAGGTCCTGGGCCAAAGGCAGCAGGAAAGAGAGGTGCCAGACAAGGACTGGGATGACAGCTACTCTCAAGAGTAGCTGAGAGCTCATTTCAGGGTCCATGGAGGGCTTAGACCACATCCACAGGGAGTATTTGGTTGTAGTTCAGAGTTCAAGTGAGTTAAGACAAGGAAATGTGTCCTACATGTCAGTGCTCAAACTATCCTTGCAGAAAGTATTCATGTTAGGTGCTACAGTATTTTCCTCTCTTTTTATCTGCTGCCATATATGATGCTCAGACCTACATTTCTAGGTGCACTGAGTGTAGCGAACTGAGGACTTACCTCAGAAGGTAGCTACAAGATAGGAGAGTGATTCTCAGAATGTTGCTTTGGGACCCCCTTTCAGGCACAAAAATACTGAGGAGCCTAAAGAGCTTTTGTTTATATGGGTGATAGCTACTGCTAGTACAGGATGCAGAGTGAAATAAGCCAGTTCCAGAAAGACAGTATCACATGTCTTCATTCAGCTGTGGAACTAAAAGATTGAGTCTTGTGGAAGGTGGAAGAGCAGTCACCAAGGGATGGGAGTGCGGACAGGTTAGGTAGTAGGTGCTGGAGGCAGTGGTTCTGTGGCCCTGTTCAGTATGACAACCAGAGGCCAGAGTGATCTATGATATGTCAAAGGAGTAGAAAAGTCGAAAGGCTCCCAGCACATAGAAATTATGTGCTGGGAGCCAAATACTCCCTATGGGTGTGGTCTAAGCCTTCCATGGACCCTGAAATGAGCTCTCAGCTACTCTTGAGAGTAGCTGTATTTGAGGAGATGGAAGTTCTAATTGCCCTGATTTGATCACTATACACTTATATACATATAGTGAGTAATTACTCACTATACCCCACAGTTATTTTCAAATATCATGTATCAATTAAATATTTAAAATGGAGCAAAACATTTTAAGGGAGTTCATTTATGCAGTTAAAACTAACAGTAATCAACCTATTACATATTAATAGGCATAACATTTTTAATGAAAAATGACTTTTCATAAATCAAGTTTTGTAGTGAGAAGCACAGCGCTGTTCCAGTGTTGGCCATCTCCTTCATGCCTGGTTTGGTGGGAAAACAGCAGGTGCATCCTGTTGTCCATGTGTCCAGGCTACTGTGAGTGGCTGGACTTGGTTGAGGCCTTTGAGCTCATCTTAGGGGTCTGAAGTTACAGACAGAGGATTTGGGGAGCTGTAAGGACCCCTTACCACATTTAGTGCAGGCACCCTTGGCCCTTCCCATGACATCTCTGACATCTCCCAGAGGGCCTGTGTATCACTGGCCAGCATTATCCCCAGCCCTCACTCTTCATCTCCCCTCAGGTGTGCTACATGGCTGGAGCATCTGCCATCTACACTTTGCCCTTCAGGACTCACTCATATCCTAGCTCTTCCTCCTCTCTGCCTTCTACTTTTCATCCCACCTCTCCCTGGAGCTATATAGAGAACCCACAGAGTTATTCACAAGGGACAGCTGGAGCCACAAGAACTGAGGGAAGAGATACACTTTGCCCTTCAGGACTCACTCATATCCTAGCTCTTCCTCCTCTCTGCCTTCTACTTTTCATCCCACCTCTCCCTGGAGCTATATAGAGAGCCCACAGAGTTATTCACAAGGGACAGCTGGAGCCACAAGAACTGAGGGAAGAGATAGTGTAGCACTCAAGTCCCAGCTACCATGTCCAGAACCGTCCCTGAACCCACGTGGAATCTTACCCCACTTGTAGCATCTATTGTCCTCTCAGTAACAGTGAAGTAACAGGTTGTTTTTACTCAGAGCTAGTCTACAACTTGTCCTGGCTCCCAATAGCAAAGTGTCCCCTGGCATTCCATGCTGGCCCTGTCCCCAGGGCATGCTGAGATGGCAATTGAGACTAGGGGTGGTGGCGTGCGCCTATCATCCCAGCTCTTGGGAGCTCTGTAAATAGGCAGATCACTACAAGTCCAGTGTAGTAGTGAGACCCTGAACACCCTGTAGACCCTTCCCTAAAAATACAAAACACACAAACCAAAAAACACTAATAGCAAAGTGTGATGATATCCTCTGTCGAATAGAGTCTCAGGTTTGGGATCTGTGCTGTGAGGTTGAGCTTTGCATGTTTTTCCAGCCTGTATGGTGTGATTCAGTGTGTCAAAATCCAAAAGCATCTACCTTACAATCATCTAGGCCTAGAGGAGTATCCTAGTAATACCACTTTATTGACTGTACATTTCAGATGCTTTTCACTCTTTATGAGCATCTCTGTTTCAATCAGTAGTGGGGGGGCTGTTAATAATTCTTATTGTACAGCATAGCTGAGAGAATTAATGACCTAGCATGATAGGTGCTTAATAAATGAGTACTTTCCTTGTTGTTATCTTGGGATTTCTTGACTTCCTGAATTGAATGGTGTTATTTTTGTTATCCATTGATTATGTTAGAGATGTCCTTGTATCAATTGGGTGTTTGTAGGAAGGAGATCTAGGTTGACTCCTATGCATGGAGGAGATCTGGATTGACTCCAGCTCATTGTTGCCATCCCTTGAGAAAGCAGAGGGCCCTGGGCATGGTCCAGCACTGAGGCTGGATTGGGGCCTGCCATCTACTCTTGGCCTCTCATCCCCAGTGACCGCAACAGAGGGGCTCCCCAGGAAGCCAGCCAGCCAGCCACTCAGAGAATTCTGCTATATCGGAATGGGCTCCAAGTTGTCAACTCAGTATCCCATTATACTTTTTCTGCTAGGAAGGCTCTAGTTGTTTTCAGGATGTAGAGAGTCCTGATGACACTTATTTCTGAGCCTCCCTACAGCTTGGGGGACGCTTGCTCTCTCTAGGCACATGAGCAGAGTATAACTGAGGGTGCTGCTCATCTGGAGTGCTGCTGCAGGGGTGAGAGATCCAGAACCCTCTCTAGGAAAGATGACCTCAAAGGGGGAGCTATGTGTGGGCATGGTTGAGACAGTGGCAAACATGCAGGTAGCTCACTTGTCTGCTTCTCCTAGAGAGAAAGCCTTCTGTGATTACAGCTGCTCTCACTGCTGGTCTTCAGATCTCTATCTGCTACATCTAGTCCTTGTTGCTAAAGAGCTTCTGAAACATTCACTTATCTAACCTCTGAGCTTAGGCCCAGTTAAGAGTTTTCCTTGTGTTACCCTAATTGTGTTTATCCATTTACCCATCCCTTGTTCAGCAGACACCAAGTTACTCTTCCAGGCATAGCTCTGTGCTGAAGGCTATACTTCAGTTAACACTGCTGAAGTCAGTGGGGACTGTGGAATCTGGGAAGTTGCACTGGGCTTGTGGGATCTCTACAGGGTGGAAAGCAGCACAGTATGGGTGGAAGCGTGGGACTTGCTACAGCTACACAGTGCTGTGCTGAGACCCAGGTCTCACTCTCCACAGGGTGCTCTCCTATCCCTTGGCCTTGGCTTCTACCATGTGCTCCCCAGCAAGAGGAGGCTAGGAAGGGTCATGTGAGCTGCACACTGAAGTTACCCACTGAGGCAGTGTTAAAATGTGTAGTTCATTCTACCCAGTTACCCCCAGAGACAGGGATGCTCTCTTACAGTGAGGAAACACAAAGGAAAGGGAGGTGGAAAGCATATACCCATAGCTTCCCACCTCAGGCAGAGCTGCCCTTACACACTGTAATGTGGTTCCTTTGGGTATGGCCCTCTCAGCAGGCTCTGTGAGCTGTGGAGCCAATCCCAGGATCCAGGATCTGCCAGGTCTTGCACTTGGGGAAAGAAGCAGGCATGTCAGCCCTAACAGGCTCTAGGTCTCCTTTGTTCAGGTGTGGAGGCTCTTTGCTCCACCACTGGCTAAGAGAGGATCAAGCAGGAAAGCAGTACCTTGGAGGGTGGCAGAATGGACTTCAAAAACTCAGAGGGGTCGAGGAGCTCTGTGCTGTCAGCAGAGGCTTCTTGGAGAAGAAGGTGCATCAGAGCAGACTATAAAGAAGACTAAGGAATCAGCCTTACAGAGACCTGTGAAGCAGGTCTGGTAAGTTGGAGGTGGGGAAATGAGGGCCTGAGATGGAAACCAAGCCCACAGAGGGACACAGACCTGGACCAGCTAGACACAGAGGGAGCATAGGGGCTCAGCACTCTCTTGGCTCTGAAAGGTCACTGTGCTGGTGATGGCATACCAGTAAGAAGGGGCCAGATGAAGAGCAGACACAAATATTGTCCTTGACACTTGGCAGATAATTAGGCTCTGCAGGCCCCATAGCATAGTCACTCCAGTACCTTGCCCTGGGCCCAGGGGGATCACCTTCTTGCTCTGGTCTTTGGAAGTTCAGAAAGTGTCTCCCCAGAACCAGTGCTCCTTGGTACTTTGGGGTCATGCCTATGGCTCTGCTGCTACTGTACAACCATCCTGCTCCTGCTCAGCCCCTGTCCTGGTGAATACCCACTGGAGTACACTGTGTCCATCATACCTGCCTTTCCATATTGAGGGCACACAGCACAGTCCCTGTTTTCACTGCAAGGGTTGTGTATTGCATCACCCAGCGTACACAACCCTTGTAGCAGGATGTCTCCAACTCCACCACTATGTTTCTTTCCCTTTGCGTCTATTCCATAGGCTCTATGAGCTGAGGAACTTATCAGTGTCAAGAGTATCATTTATGGGAAAAAGCTCATTGCCACAGCAATCTTAGTGGTCAGCTTGGTGCATGGTCTATAGGCACTTTCTTTCAGGTACATAAAAAGTGCTAGTGAGAGGGTGGTTAAGCAGGCTGGGCCCTGCTCTTAAGTTTGCAGTTTGCTGGTCATGTGGGTGGAGGAACCAGCTGGGAGCCAGAATGGCAGCCAGGGAATAGGTAGTCAGGCATCTGATGTTGGTGACAGGCTATCTGTCCAGGTTCTCAGCTTAATACACTGCCACTGTTTTTCTGCACCTGCCCAGCCTATGTGAAGAACCAGTCAGAGGGACTTTACATTGACCCAGAGCCCTCTGGCTTACTGGGGCTTCCCTGCCACATGTGACAGCTGCTCAGGAAGTAGATGGGCTTTCTGTGGCTGGAGAGAAGCCACACTGCCAACAGGGGAAACCAGGACTTAGCAGCAGGACTTTGGAGAAGTAATAAATAGCTGAAGCAGGGCGAGAGGCACAGCCTTATCTGAGGCACAGTGAACCCTCAGAGGGCAGGGCCTAGAGTCAGCTCTGGCTTCCCACACTGATGTGGTGACTCTGCTGGGCTAGGTGACACAGGCATACCTTGTCCCTCGATGGAGTGCAGGACAGGGTTAGAACATCCTACCTAAAACTGGTGTATTTGTGAGGGAGAGATAGTGCCAGTGTAGCCCTGGAGCTCCTTGAGCATGAGCACAGTTTCCAAGGTTCTGGGTCCTGTGCCCCACTCTGCACTGAGCAGCAGTATCCAACTACTGGGGCATGCCTGACTTCTGGTCAAGGGAGTCAATCCTCTGCCAACAGTTCTGATCCTAAGCTGGGAGCCTTGGTATCCCCTCTTCCCCAGACCTCCCTAGCCACTGTTTTTCTGCACCTGCCCAGGTCTGTATATGCTTGTGTAAAATGTCACACCTCTCAGTGCCAAAGAGTTTTCAGGTAGACTGCTAAACAGTGGCTTTCACTTTCCTTTAATCCTAACCCACCTCAGGGCCCTGGCCTTTTCTACAGGTCAGTGTCTGCTGTGGCTGGGATTCCCAAGGGGACAGGAAGGAGTGGCAGCAAGGGGACAGAACACAGCTCCCACCCACCACCCTGGATTTCCGAGTGGAGGAAGAGGTCAAGTATTGAGTGGGATTGAAGTTCAGCCCAGGGAAGTAGGTAGGGGTAGCTTTATTTAGCAGCTGCTTGGTACCATGCAGGCTCTGTCTGCTAGAAGTTAGCAGTTATCCAGACAGTGGCCGTGCCCCAGGGCACAGCTCCTTTGTTGGAGATAGACACTAAACAGTTGGTACAAGTACCGCGCACTAACCGATTGCGCCACTGGAGCTCTGACACTAAACAGTTGGTGAAGGATGGAACCACCCAGGATCTTGTGTCAAAAAGCGCCTGGAGCTTGTGTTGGCTGGGGCCTGGCCTCCTCTAAGAAGATGAAATTTGAGGTGAGACTGAGGAAAAGTAGCAGTCATAAAAGCACCTCAAAAGTAGTTAGATCTGGGGTAGAGCTCTGGGAAGGTCTCTGGGAGGATGTCTGATCCTACTTGGAGAGATTACTGAGCAAAAAGAGGCACTAACAAGATAGGCATGGCCCTGAGGAAACCAGGGGACAGGGCCTCATGGGTGGACCTCGCAAGGGACTGGAAATGGTTTGCATATGAAAGGGTGAAAGTGACCAGGATACTTGAGACAGATGTGATTTGCACTTTGGAAGAAGGCTGCAGCCTCAGGAAGGAGGATAAACTGGTAGGGCAAGTCTGGGAGCAGAAAATCAGACAGCAGGCTGTGGTCTTCTGTGTGATTTGGGATGTCTGGCACTAGGGCTGAGGGAGTGGGTTGTGAGAAGTGGTTGGACTCTTGTTTGAGGTTAGCAGCTTACTAATGAGCATAAAGGGGCTACATCAGAGATGAGTTGGATCAACAACTGCTTGAAGCTCTTGTCTTGGGGTTGCTGGGGAGCCAACCCCAGAGCTCCACAGGGTGCCTGTGTTCCAGGTGTTGGAATCTCAGCTGAGGGAGATGGGGGGTTGGATACTGGGCTGCCTTTGTTTCTGGCTGTTCTAACACATCTGTGAGAAGTGTCTTGTAGCTAGGCTTTGCAGGGGTAGGCCCAGCTGGTGCCCCCTGCGGCCTGTGTGGTTGTCTGCTTTTCTTCTCAGAAGGTCCAAGGTCTTCTCCTGGAGCCAAACTCAAGGAGGATGCTGCTATGACCTCAGCACCAACCTGGGCGAGTGTACCCTGAAAGGGCCCTGTGTCTGTGTGACTTTGGAAGTCTCTCTCATTGACGACTGGTCGTTCACTCTTGAGGCTCAGTATCCCACAGTGACCATAGAATATGGTGTAAAAGTCACAGAAACCTCACAGCCAGGATGGGCTTCTAATCCTGTTGCTCTTGAACTTCCTCTACAGACTGTGCATCAGCAGCCCCAGCCTTGATCACTCCCACAGGGTGCTCACAGCTTACAATGTATCCATCTCTTGGTCCACCTCTGACTGGGAGAACCTTTTCCATGTTTGGCATTCTCAGAACTCTACTACATGGTCCTAGTTCTTCTCTGGAAGACACTGTCTTTCCCAGGCAGCCTATATGGCAGCATTCCAGCTGTCTCCCTGTGTATGCCCCTTTCTCTAGACTCTGGTTTTTTATTCTCATTTCCAAGTAGCACAGACTTAGTTCCTCTGAGACACAAGGCTTAGAATAGCCCAGGCTCTCCACTGCCCTGCAATGTCTCTGCTTCATCCTGACACTTGTCTTCCCTGGTGTCTGTCTCAGGTGAAAGTACTGCTGATTGGGAGTGATTTTTCCCTTTCTCAAATAGCTCTTATTCCTGAAAGTCACTTCAGCTGATTCATTTTTAATTGAGTGATCTCTAAGCTCTGAATGAAGCAGTATATAATCATCTGGATTTGTGGGTATAGGAGGTTTCTTGTCTGTACTCCGTCATTGAGGTGTCTTGCAGTCCTGAGTATCTCATTTGTATTCTCTACTTTCTCTCACCCTGTGGGGACAGCCATGTTGCTTCCTGTGCTCTGGTCTGCCTTGAATGAGGTCAAGGCAGACCTCAGGCATGCCTAATCATTCCCATTCCTTCCTCAAGAATTGCTATGAAAGCGATTAATCCATAGTCCTAGCTCTTTATTATTATTGCAAAAAATCCAGTGAGGCTGACACAGTGGTACAATAGCTGCAGACTGAGAGGTGCTGTCTGTGGGGAATCTGCCTGAGGAAGGAACCAGCAGATCTCCCTTGGCATAGACTTGAATTCTCCTGAGGGAAGGGGTTGAAAGCCTGGCATGGTGGTGCCATGCCCTTATAGCAATGTGAAGATGTGGTGACTCTCTCCAGGGAACCTGCTTCAGGGCCTAAGGAGGGTTGCCCCAAAACAAGTGCCTTCAAGCTATGAGAGGCATTGCCAACTCCTGGGCACAAATGTGCCCTGAGTGCAAAGGGGATGGTAATTGGGCAGAGGAGGGAACAGCTGTCCTATGGGAGAGCCCTTCCTGCACCAAGCCCATACTGTCAGATACCCAGTTGCTGTGGGAGCTATAAGCGATTCCCAGGGCCCTTCCCACAAGCAGCTGGGGGAAGTTCAAGGAGCTATACTTAGCTGTTACTTGGTTATGTCATTGTTTCCTCTCCTTTGTGATTGTCCTTTCTCTGACTGGAGAATGGACATATCCATGACACCTCTGATATTTCCCCTGAGATGCCCCCTACCCTCTTCTAATACCATGAAGGTTCTTAACAGGCAAGCAGTTCCCTCTGGGCACTGGCTATTCCTCTGTGTGCTCCAGGCAGCCAGGAGCAGCACATGTCTTTAGTGACCAAGACTGGACGTTAGACTGAGGAGAACAGGACAGGTGTTTTGCAGAAGATGGAGGGATGGCCTTGAAAGTTAGGAAGAGGAGGCAGAGGAGAGGGCTTCCTATTTATTCCCTTGGCTCAGCCCATGTCTGCAGGTGCTGCTGTAGCAGGAAGCAGGCTGTGAGCATCTAACACAGGGAGCAGCAGGTGGGTTGTGTTGGCTACATATGGCAGGTCTAAACCCTTCTTAGACCAGTGACAGACAAGGTTTTTTTTTTTTTTGTTGTTGTTGTTCCACAAGTTGTGTATGACAGGGCCACACAGGCATGGCAGGAGAGGCCCCACATTGTCTTCAGCATGAGCAGTGGCAAGCAGAGACCTCAATGTTTCTGGATGTCTGCAACCATTGGACCTTGTATATGTTTATTTACATCATTTAAAAAGTCATGTATACATGTGGTAAAGTGCTGAAGTCAGTATAGAGTGAAACACTGTTTTCCTGACAACCCCTTATCCCACCACCAGAAAGTAACCACTGTTTATGCTTCCTTTTGTATCCTTTCAAAAAATTTTAATGCATACTCAAGCTTATACTTTACCTAAGTGGAATCATGCTATATTGTTTAATAGCTTGATTTGTTTTGTACTTTAATAACACATCTTAACAGTTCTTTCTCTGTCAGTATATATAAACCTTTATTGTTCTGGTTAATGGTTGCATAGCTAAATTAATAGATTCTTTGGGCTACAGAGAACCTTCTAGGCAATGTGATTTAATTGCCTCATTTTGCTGCAACCTGGAAAGGTGAGGTGACTTGCTGGAGGGCACAGTGAGTGAAGGGATGGAAGTGTTCCTCCCAGAGCTGTTGAATAGAAAGAGATTCATGAGGGATAGGAAGTGGGATGACAGGGATGACTGTTACTGGCTGACAACATTTCAACAGCAGCAGCATCTGCATCCATCATCTCAGACTGGGTGCGTTGCGGAAGGGCTGAAGAGGCAGTGGTGGCCCTCTGCACCTGCTGAAAGCCAGTTCACAAGATACTGAAGTTAAAATGTCACTTGGGCCATAGTAATGTGTGTTCCTCACGGCACAGCTAGAGACCCCTGTCTTGATCAGCAGAGCAATCCATCCATTATTTGAGAGCAAGTGCTCTATACTCACTAGACTCTTGGTATGTCCTTTGCCATTTTAGTGAAGCATTGAAGCAATAGTGCAGGAAGATGTGACTTCTCTAGCTCTAGACTTGTTGCTTGGCTGTATGTGCTGCCCTGTCCCTCAAAATGCCTATCCTGCATCTTACTATAAATATGGGTTGGTAGGCGTAGGGAGTGCACAAGAGCTGCTGGAAGGACTGCAGAGCTGCAGTTGTGTACCCTGTATGGTTACCTCACTTAAGATGGGTTTGAAGCTGGGCCCTCTGGTTCCTGAGGCCTATAAGAACTGGGGTGTTTGTATGTTATGAGTCTTCTGGCAGGGAGGACTGCTGAGATTCCCCAGCCTCTCTGTCCTACCTGGGTACTTAAGTCCCCCTCAGGGCATGTGCTCCCAGGGTATCTTCCCCCTAGGGTGCCCACTCACCAGGATGAGGGTAGGAAGCCGCAGACTAGAAAGGGCACATCTTCCTGGAACATCAATTTTACATGAGGCTTTGAGGGGAGAAATGCTATTTTTATGTTAAAGCAAACACTGATATTATGGAATAGCATGGAAAGTTCAAGTTATGTATCAAGATAAAAGAGGCAATTTCAAAGCAGTTTTATCCTTCTTTGCTTCAGGCAACTTTAGACCCTACCTCCTGGACCTCAGAGGGGCATGTCTTTCTCCTCTGCTCTTGGGGACTATGGGAAAAGTGTGTTAGATAGGGAAGTTTTCTCAAGAAATGCGAGTTTACCTTTAGTTTACCAAAGCAGGAGCAGCTCTAGGCCTGGGTCTCTGCTCTTTTATGTGCTGAGCTGAGTCCTCTCCATGCTGCCTGGTTTCTACCACTCTACCTGTGTTTTCTCTAATGTTGAAGGTTTTTTTTAAACATGGTCCTGATTTGACTACTGTGTCGACTGCCTCTGTTGTCACTTCTTTATTCCCTGAAAGTGATTGGATTGGCCCCAGTCAGCTTTGACTTCTCACACTCATTGGATACTGGCTAAGCTATTCGAGGATAGATCAGCTAGACTGAGGGGTTCAGTTGTTGCCTCGTAGATGCAGTTCCTTAGAAGAGGTGTGGGTTGATGTGTGTTGCTTCCACCCAGCCAGGGTATGGCGCAGAGGAGATAGGGCCTCTGATGGGGAACAGCTGCAGGGCCCTGGAGATGAGCAGCACTTCCCTAGGGAGTCCTTTCTGTGCAGCCTCTATCCCTGCTCTCTCATGTTCCCAAACTTTCCCGGTTTGTGGGCTACAGTCTGAACAAACACTGGTTGCTGCTGTGGCTCAGGCTACCATCATGGAAAGAAACTGTCTACATTGATCCCTGCACAGGCTATCACAGAGAATCCCAAGCAGCCCAAGGGAAGAGGCAAGGAGGAAAACAGCAGCATTGGGGCGGGGGGGGCTGGTTGCTGGGGACAGCAGCTGGTGGGGCAACCCCAGCCACATACTTTGTGCCCCAAGGCCTTGCTGACCCATTAGGGCCCACATCTATTCATCCGGGCTGACTAGTTTAGGATCCATTAATCCTCTTTGTATCTCTCTAAGTGCTATGACAAGGGACAAGGTTCTCTTCACAAGGATGTCTTGTTATCAGTAGATAACAACTCGTGAAAGATTTTTCTTCTTTCTGATTAATATGGTAGCATTGCTTAGGGTCAGTGTGCTGGAGTCGGGTGTTACTCATTTAACTAGGACATCATTAACAGAGGAAAGTTGCTCTCTTGTCTCATCTTACCCGGCCATATTCCTCAGTGGCTTTTCACTGAAACCTTTGCCTCTATGTGGTAGAGAAAGAGCTTCATGGGAGTCAGGCAGACCTGGGTTTACCTCTTCCCTCTGCTACTTGCTGGTCCTAAAACTAAGCACAGGTTTTTCATCTCTAAAATGATGAAATTCCAGGCCTCTTTGCCTGACAGGATTTAATGTGATCTCTGGCAGTTGGCACTGAGAACCTTCAGCCATTGGCCATCATGACCTTTTGTCAGGGTGCTTGGACCTTAGGCAAGCCATGTGCTTTGCCTGAAAGGGGTGCTCCCTCCAGCCACACCACATCTGACGCTCAGGTGGAACATTTGCCCAGAAGCCTTTCTGGCATGGACTGGCAAGGTTTTCTACTGAGTGAAATTATGGCCCCAGAGGAGTCTGTTAGTGTCAGTCACTATAGAAGAGGGAGCATGAAATCTGCATCTTGGAATTTCAATGAGGACTCCTTATTGTCTAAAGGACTTTCTCTCCAGCACTGTGCTGTGTGAGTTTTGTTTGACCCTATGGCAGAGTTTCCACAGGCCTGGGCACTTCCAATGAGTTCCCCTCAGGTCCCTAGGCTGGCACTTGGACACCTCCCACCGTCAGCCTAGCTCAGATTCCTGCACTGTCCTTCAGAAGTTAGACTGGGAATGAGGTTCTTCAAGCTCTTTCAGTTGCTGTGTTTTATTTTCACTGCTTGAATGTCCCTTGTGGGTTTTCCTCTTCTCCTTACCTGGAACTTGCCAGTTAACAGACATGTTTGCTTTTGTATGGAGCACTATGCCAGGCTTGCAAACTCTGGCTGATCTTCATCCATCACCCCACTGGGAAGAGAGATAGAGCAGAGATGCAGAGCTGGGCTTCTTTCCACCAAGTGGTGGTGTTGGCATAAGGTGCCAGTCAGCTGCTCTCTGATTATTGCTCCATGACTTTCTCAGTACCCTCACCCTGCCATCCTTTGAACTATCCCCATTTGTACAATGCCTATCTGATACTTCTGGGACTTCCCATTATCCAGGCTCTCCTCTCCTGGATATAGATGAGCTCTTAATTGTGTATTTAAAATGATTCTCAGTCAATGGATTTGATTTGTATAGTTGTGAGCAGAAATGGTCTACACATTCATGTTAGTCATGGTCACATTCATACTTCAAAGGTAAAGCCAGAAAGGACAGCCTTGTAACATACAGCAGATGTGGCAGAGGCCTGAAGCCCAGAGCACACACCTCACACTTCAAGTGTGCTTTTTGAATAGGTCCGAGGCCCCAGGGCCATAGCCCACAGCTGGGAGAAGCTCTCTTGCCACTTTCCACAGTGACTACCAATACTGGCTGGCTCCTTGGCATTTATCCCCCACCTCAGGAACCTACATGGAAGACAGGAGGATAATTTCACAGTGAGAATGACCATTCTACAGGACTTGCATAGCCTCTCTGCCAGCCTTTGGACTATGTCTTGACTCTGGGAACGGTGCTCCTGGTGATGTTGCCATTTCCTGAAGACATCTCAAGTTCCCAGTGACTGTGTACTTCTCAGGCTGGCTTCACTTGGATATGCTTAATGTGATACCATCAGGTGTGGAGGCTGTTCATCCAGACCCTGGGGCAGGGGCCCTTACTCAGAGGCAAGCTGGCTGCTGTGGGAACTCTTCCTGTGTGGGGTGAGCTGCTTTAGAACTCCTCACCTGGCCCCACAGCTGCTTCTCCTTTTCTAAGAGGCTATTTCACTGTGGCCCCCTTTTTTAAAAAATAGGTCTCCTTGGTGAGGATAAAGGATTGTAAGTGGAAACACCATGCTTAGAAAGGAGGCATACATTGGCTCACTTATTGGGACAGGGCTGGCCTGAGGTACTCCCTGACTCAGGTCTTCTGCATGTTTGAGTAGTTGTCCTCTCAGCTCTGCTTTCTCCAGGTAGGCAGCCCCAGAAGAGTGTGCCTACTTTCCTAGGAGTAGAACTGAAGCAGCATCAGGCCTGATTGCCTTCATTGTATGCAGCCCTCTCTATACCTGTGTTTGTGGCCAAGGTGGGGGTATGCACTTCTAGCTTGACCTCAGTCTCCAGCAGCATCCCCTGAGTTTCTGGACACTGTGGGGAGGCTTCTGACACTCAGGGGAGAGTCAGCAGGTGATGGTTGCAAAAGTGACAGATATTTGATTGCTACCCCAGCTGACTGCCTGATTGTGGACTTTGGCTTCCCCAGGAAGTTAATGTCATCTTGTTGTGGTCACAGATATGGAGCAATTCAGCCACTCTGTGTGCAGAAACAAGGCTAACACGTCTCCCCATTTTGGGGATGAACCATAAGATCACTGCCTCTTGGGTTCAGCATATTGCTTAATGTGAGCTTTGCATCCTAATGGCATCACAGATCTCACAGGTGCAGGCAGCAGGGTCTGACAGTGAATAAGGGAAAAACTTGTGCACCAGAAAAGATTGGAGGACCAGAAACCAGGGAACCAAGAGCAGCAGCAGCTATGCCACCCTGAGTGTGTAGCCCCAGCAAAGAAAGCCCCAACCTGTGGTAGGGGTTGCTAACTAGAAACAGATACACAGGCATCTGAAGACAGTGGGCAGCCAGCTGAGTCCTCATTTATTGTCAGTTTGTATTAGTCCACGTTTGAAATCTATTTTAAAGTTCTTTATATAGTCCAGTTATTAATTCTCTGAGGAATAAATTTTGGAGCAGGTGGCAAATTTTTGTTTCCCATTCTGTAGGTTGTCTCTTTACTCTGTTGCTTGTTTCCTTTGCTCTACAGAAGCTTTTTAATATGATGTAATCCCATATGTTGATACTTGGCACTACTTCTTATGCTCTTTGAGTTCTATTTAGAAAGTCTTTACCTATGCTTATGTGTTCAAGAGTTTTGCTTGTTTTATCTTTCAGCAGAGTGTCTCTGCATTAACATTTAGATCTTTGATCCACTTTGATTTTAGTTTAGTACATGGTGAGAGATATGGGTCTAGGTTCAGTTTAGATCTGGATAGTCAGTTTTCCCAGCACCTTTTTTAAAAGATGTCTTTCCTCCAGTTCATGTTTTGTACTCCATTGTTCAAGATCAAACAGCTGCATATGCTTACGGTTATTTCTATATCCTCTGTTCCATTGATCACATGTCTTTTTATGCCAGTACCATGCTGTTTTTAATCACTATAATTTTGAAATATAATTTTAAATTCAGTTTTGTGGTGTCTTCTGATTTTGTTACCTAGTATTGTTATTGCTATTCTAAGTCTCTTCTGGTTTCATATGAATTTTAGGATTTTTTTTGTAGCTCTGTGAGTGCTGATAGTATTTACATTTGGATTACATTAACTCTGTGTAAGTTTTGAAAGTTTGACCATTTGATCATATTGGTTCTTCCTATCCAGGAACAGGCAATTTCTTTCTTTCTTTCTTTCTTTCTTTCTTTCTTTCTTTCTTTCTTTCTTTCTTTCTTTCTTTCTCTCTCTCTCTCTCTCTCTCTCTCTCTCTCTCTCTCTCTCTCTCTCTTTCTTTCTTTCTTTCTCTTTCTTGATATCTTTTTCTATCTTCTTTTTCAGGGTAGTGTAGTTATCACTGTAGATGTCTTTCACTTTATTGATTAGGTTAATTCCCAAGTATTTAGTTTTTCTTGGTGCCATGCTGAATGTTATTGTTTTTCTAATTTTTCAGTGAATTCATTATTGGTGTACAGGAATGCTATGCATTTTTGTATGTTGATTTTGTATCCTGGTATATTGCTGAATTGGGCTATTAATTCTGGGAGTCTTTTAGTGGATTTTTTGGATATTCTACATAATATCTTGTCATCTGCAGATGATGATGATTTGACATCTCTTGTTTTTTCTCTTGTCTAATTGCTCTGGCTGATACTTTTGTTAAAACTTTGGGTACTATATTGAACAGGAGTGATGATAGTGGAAATCCTTGTCTTGTTTCTGATTTTAGAAGGAAGGCTTTAAGATTTTCCCCATTGAATATGATGTTGGCCATTTGTTTTTCATAAATGGATTTTATCAGATTGATATAAGATCCTTCTGTACCTATTTTTCAGTTGTTTTGTCTTATCATAAGAGGATGGCTTCAGTCAGAGTGAAGAATCTATGTGTATAGAGTTGGTCATGGGCCAGTGCCCATGGCTGCTGCATTGTTCAGGACATGAGAGGTATGGCTGTTTTGTCCTATGGGATGAGTCCTTATTTTTTAAAGGAAGGAAGACATTTTCTAAGGTGTACCCCAGATGTCTACTGGAGAGTTTCATCAGATGGACATGGGGATGTCATGCTGAATGGGGACACCAGCCTAGGCTCCTGGGACCATTGTCTAGAAGCTCCTCAGGCAGAAGAGGGTAGCAGGTACTTCCCAGGTGAATCATCACTGGTGGCTTGTACTTCCGCAGCAGCTTTCTGGACCTTCTGCCCCAGAGGTCCACCACGGGGTGACTTGGTAGTGTTGGTTCCTGTGTTTCACCTCATGTGAAGTGAATCAGTTGCCCCAGCCTGTGTGCCTGGCTCTGGCCCCACCTCCCCACCTCTAGGGAGCTTCTTTGGCCCTCCTTCCCTTGTGTGTGCTTTGCCATCCCTCTCCACTTGCTGGTGCCTCTGCTGCAGTGCTATTCCTTTCCCTTGTTTCTCTCTTTGTACCTTTCATTTCCTTTTTTTTCCTCCCCTTCTTCTACTTAAGTCATAACTTTGGTTGAGCTCCTTAGAGGTTATTTTCCTTGGCCTTGGATATGCAGCAATGGACTCCCCTTCATTACCATCAGCTTGCCCTGCTTCGCATCCTTTATGGCTCACATCAGGCTCTGATTTTGTTGTCTTACCTGTCTCCATAGTGGCCCACAAACTACCAAGGAGTGGAACTGTGGCTGAGCATCAGTTCCACGTGGACAAAGGTTGCAGGGTTCCCTTGTAGTTGTCTGCCCAAGGCACATCCCTTAGGATGAGAGAAGGTCCTCAGTGAAGGACAAAGCCTGCTCTCGTGAGGGTCTCTAGGGCCTCTGTCACAGAGGTCTGAGAGCTTCTGAATATGATGCCTTGTTCAGCACTCCATCTGGAAGTGAAACCTAGGATCAGCAGGAAGAAAAGAAGCATCTTGCTAATGCCTCTGTGCCCTGATGCATAGCACCTGATTCAAGTACTTCTGTGTCTTGCCGAAGCCGCTGTGTCAGATCCCTAAGATGTACCATAGCATCTTAGCCATGGGTTCCTAACCTTCAGATCCACAACTGGCTATGCTATCACTGACATTTTTCACTCTTTTACTCCATTGCAGAGAATCATTGAAATTCACAGTGTTTTGTGTCTATAATTTTATTGAGGGGCAGATCACCAATAAATAGTGGAACTGGAATTAAGATTCTTCTCCTGGTTCTTTTACTTTTATTTTCTGTTATACTTTGCATTTTGTTTTCAAACTCTTTAGATGTTATTTTGGCCAAAGAGTATTTTTTTTGCAGTTGCAAAAACCAAATAACCAGCAGCACTGAAGTAGGGCTGGCTGCACAGCATTTCTCCAAGGGGCCCTCTCCCAGCTGCAAGGCTGCCCTGCCTCCTTCAACACCTGGCAGGTGGAGTGATTATAGTGGTGATTACCTTGTCAACCTGTTCACTCCAAGCACACCCTTGAATTTCCTCCCATCTGCCTTCGTGTGGCCTCTGTCCATCTAGGCTAAATGCTGTTTGCTACTCTGTAGCAGTCGGAAGCTCTTTGCCTCCCTTCTTAATTTCCTCTCTAGCCTAGGTTGGTTCCAGGGTACTGCATCCTGGTCCAGAGGTCCTGGGTATCCCTAGGGTAAAATGTACCTTTCACACTCAATAGCATATTTGTAAAAAGTTGTTTTTCACAATTACATTAAATGGGGTTTTGCTTTTTTTGCTCTTTAGGGTTTTTTGTTTTTTTTCCCCCCCAGTACTAAGAGTAGATCCCAGAGCCTTAGCACTGAGCAGTATCCTCTGCCCTTCAAATTTTTTTATTTTAATTTTGAGACAGGGTCTTGCTAAGCTGCTAAGTTGCCCAAGTGAGACTCAAATTTGTGAACTTCCTGCCTGAGTTTCCCCAAGTGCTATGATTACAGGTGCATGCCACCGTGTCTGGTTCTCTTCTTAAATGTTTATCAGGAGGACAACACTGCATACCGTCAGTGTTGAAAGGTGCTTGTCCAGCATGTACCTTGTCCAGGAAGCTGTGAGCTCCACGTAAATACCCTTTAGGGAACATTTCTTCAGGTCCTTCCAGCCCAGGTGTTCCAGGGCATTGCCAAAGGTGGAGATCTTTCTCCTCCACCAGCACCCAATGAGCTTTCGCTGACATCAAGCTCTCATCCGAAGGTTTGATGCCATTATTTAGTATGCAGTGCAAATCAATTTTTTAAAACCCCTATACAATTCTTACTAATTAGCACAGCTTTGCTTTTATCTGTTGCTTTATGATGGGGAGAGAGACAGAGAGAGACAGAGACACAGAGACACACACATTCACAGAGAGAGAGAGAGAACAAGAACTTACATATAAGGGTCTGATATTCCCTCATAAGGACAGAGTAGTAACCTTCACTCCCAACTATACACCCAAGAACATACACACATATACACATCCAAGACCAAAAAGTTAGGAGATTCAGCCAAACCCCAGAAAACGCCTGGTCCAGAGTGCCAGTTCTGCCAAGACTTAGGCACCTCCCTTTCCATGGCAGCAAGAAAGAGACATAGAGAAACATAGAGAGTCTTTCCCCACTGCCTTTCACACATGCAGATACTCATGAGAAGGTCTCACCTTCAGCTACTGTCACTAACAATAATTAGCTATTCACACATAGGCAGGGTTTAGGTGGCAGCCAGATAGGTTCATTAAGAAGTAGGACAAGGACTATTGTCCCAGAACTGAGAGGTGCTTGAAAGAGAAGGAAGGAGAGGGAGTCCTAAAGGAGGAGGACAAGAAGTATGCTGGGGCAGGACAGGTCAAGCCATGGGTCAAGAGGCCCCTTCCAATCTCTGATTGCAGAGACAAGGCAGGAATAAGGGCCCATTAGTGAGGGAGTAGTGGACCACCTTAGGTGGAGGTGTTGGAGGCAGAGCTCCAGAAATGTGTCAGATCTGAAATAAGCCAAGAATGCCTCATTCATTCCTCAGATGCCTAGCATTAGCAATAAAAATAAAATGCTGCTCCTGAGCACAGGCAGTTCCAGTCGAAGCCAGGGAGACAGACATACTAGAAATGATTACAGAGTAGTGTGGGTAATATTGCTGAAAAGTGCACAAGGGGTGATCAAAATATATGGTGAGGGTTTACATTTTAAGAATTTACTCCAATAAAAGCCACATGGCCACGAGTCCCCTTAAAAATGACCCCTTTGACTTAAACACACTGATCTCATCATTCTTGACATTCTCTGCAGCAGCTCTGGAGTCTTCTTTCCTGTTCTTACAAGATGTGATCAAAAATACAGTGGATGCTGCTGCCACCTAACTGAAAGGCAGGCTTGCAAAAACATGAGTATGGCATTATTTGCCTGGTTCCCTAGATCTGGCCCCATGCAACTTGCTACTCTTCCCTAAAGTCACAGTGACCATCAGAGGTGAACATCTGAATCTGTTAAGGACATCAGGCAGGTAGGACAGCACACCTACAGGTACTCACATAAGAAGGCTTCCAGAACTGCTGCAAAAAGTGGCAAGAGTGAGGGGGAGGGTTTTGAGGGAAACAATAGCAATGTATAACTTTTTAAAAACTTTAAATATTCACTGTAGATTTGATTACAACTTATATCTAGTACAGAGTACCAGGAAAAGAAATATTTTTACCTGGGAGAGGAATAACTGTCCAATGGAAGAGATGTTGTTGTGTCTCAAAGCGTGGATAGGAGTTTCTCAGGTAGACAGAGAAGACTACAGAAGGATCAATATGTGGAATATGGAGGCTTGAAGAATATAAGACATTATGAGTAAAGTATAGAGACTAGTAAGGCAGTGCTAGGGTCATTAAAAACAATGGTGTGGAGGACAAGCTGGAGCAGAGGAAGTAGCAGTTGGGAGACCAGGGTGTGTATGTATTAGGCGTGTCCTCAAAGTTCTCCCTTCTTAATAAAGACTGAATCCAAACATTAGTGGTGGAGAGGAAGGGAAGGACTCAGAAGACAAGTAGGAGGCAGAATTGTCTGCGTCTGGTTGCCAGCTTGATGGGGCACGTGAGACAGGTAGCAGTGGTAACTGACAGATAACTGTCCAGGATGAGTAGTGATAGCACTCAGCAATGCAGGAACTGCAGGAAACAACACACATTAAGAGAACCAGAAGATGGACATTTGGGGGAGGAGGAGTGCCCTGGCAGGATTGTCTGAAAGGGGAACCGAGGACATGGGAATAGATACAATCAGGGGAGCATGGGCCACAGGGGTTTCATTGTTCAGTTAAGCCTTAACAAGTGGAAGCTGTGGCAAAAAACTGTCAAGCTATTTTAGGCTGTAGCTACTGCACTGAACTCTTCTCTCAGCACTCTTGCAGTGGCCATAGCCCTGTAGCTTTCTCTACCCCACTGTCTCCTAGGCATTTCAGATACCAGTATACTTGTGTCTTTCTCATTAAACAGCCCTGCCCCTTCTCACGTAGGTAACTGCAGTGCCTCCAGCAGGCTAGGTTGTTCCCACTCCTCCCTCTGGGCAAACTGAATGCCTCTGCAGTCAGATCTTTCCAGGGTGGGGCCTAGCCATACAACTACCCTGGCCACACCCTTGGTAGCTCCCATGCCTGAAGCTCTGCTTGAGTGCAGGAGACCCTGGCAGACACTTGCCTGTGTCCTCCTCCTTCATCTCCAACCATGCTTGTTGTGCTATTCTAAGAATGCACCAAATAGACTCTCTACCTCAGTCCCTTCCCCCAGTCTTTCCTTCATACCCATCAGACTTCTGCCTGTGTGACCTAGCAGAGGGGCCTCTTCTCATCAGCTGTTAAAAGCAGTACTCATCTTGTGGCTTCTTATGATCTCCACCTGCTTTGGGTTTTAAGTGGCAGTTATTACTGACTAAAATGATGTGTTCACCTTTCCCATATCCAGACTGTGAGTTCCGTGAAGACAAGGACTTCACCTCTCCTGTTTACTGCTGTGTCACTGCTTATGGTGAATAACATCCCCTCAATAACTATTTGTCAAGTGAATGAAAGAAACAGGTGAACTATGTCATGCTGGGCAACACACTCAGGACGTTTGTGTCCCATAGCAATCAGATCCCCAGCTCACTCCAGAAAGCTAGTGGCCACTTCCCTTTGGACCAGTGAAGGAGCAAGTTCAGGGAAGCGTCCTATCCCATGTTCCAATTGGCTGGGGTCAGGAACACAGATGGTAGGCATCTTTGGTGAGGTTGAAGGGGTTGTGGATGCAGACAGAGGCATAGTTGGTACTGGAGGAAGATGCTGTCAGCGTGTGTGCTTATGGGCATCTGCTGGCAGGAGCAGTTCAGGGCTGGTAGTTAATGGGGAATGGCCGAGAACCATAAGAAACATCAGCTAAAGTTCAAGTGCAGATCTGTGACTCCAGGGTCTGCTGCACCCTGGGCAGAGAAGGTAGGGGGTCTGCATGTGCTCACATTTTGAAGCTTGCTATGGGGGTTGGAGTGTGTCCTGTCACCAAGTCTGAGGGCACACTGGTCTAGGTAGGGATAGAAGCTGAATCAGAAAGAGTGGAGAGGATTGGGGCAAATGAGAGTCAGTGTCTTGTGCCCTAGAGGGTCACCATCTTGGATCAGAGAAAGCTCTCAGGGAAAGTGGTATGTGCACTCCCATTGGGGCAGGTACAGAGTAAGTACGGGAGAAAGCAGCCCACTGTCCCATCCAGATGACAGCATAGTAAGGTGCAGCTGGCCTGCTAAGTTTTCCAGGAACCACTTACCAAAATAAAACATTTTGTTATTTTTATTTTATATCTGTATCGCCACTTAACAAAATAAAACATTTTACTCATTCATTGATTTGGAGCTGACCACATGTCCTAGGCTTTTAATTTTATATTGATGATTTGAACCTATTTATGAAGTCTTTTCAGTGTTTATTTTTACTGTTTTCACACTTGAGATACTCCAAATCTGAATCTGTTAATTATGATTATTTCCCTTAAAATTCAGCATTCTTGTGAGCGTTGAAGAGTATTTGATAATTAGGCTGGTGAGTCCAAGTCTCCCCCAGTGATCAGTGTTGGCCAGGTTGACAGCACCTTGGCATGGGCCTCCCCTATTTTCAGTCTGTTCCTCTCAGATTTCTAGGGTTTACTTGGGTCTTCAGCCCTTGGCCTTTTCCACTGCACACTAACTTGGCTGAGAAGTTCTCTCCTGCCCAGGGTAGCCAGAATTTTGGGCTTCACATTTTCCATATGTAAACGTGCCATCAGCACTGTGTTTTGCCTGTGTGGCCTTTGGTTTGTTTCTTTGTTTTTTCTCCTGAGAGACAGTATAAAGGAAGGCCCCTAGGCCTGTTGTCAGGTGATGTTCTTTTGCTTGAGGTTGTGGCATCTTAGGCAGGGTCCTTTATTTTCTGAACCTCTGTCAGTCTGTCGCCTGCCTGCCTGCCTGCCTGCCTGCCTGCCTGCCTGCCTCCCTCCC
>PVKA01023762.1:0-35169 GCA_004027165.1 Ctenomys sociabilis | reverse complement strand
TTTTTTTTTTTTTTTTTTTTTTTTTTTTTTTTGTCTTTTTTGAGACAGGGTCTCACTGTGCAGTTCAGGCTGGCCTTAAGCTCACTTTGTAGCTCAGGCTGGTCTCGAACTCACAACAATCTTCCTGCCTCAGCCTCCCTAGTGCTGGGATTACAGGCATGCGCCACCACGCCCGGCGGCTATTATATTTTTTATGTCCATTAAGATTTGTCTTGTATATTTTGATGCACTCTTGTTTGATGCATGGATATTTATGAGTGTTACCACCTCCTTTTGAATTTTCCCTTAACTAGAATGTAGTGGCTTTCTTTATTTCATTTGATCATTCTTGGTTTGAAGTTGAGAGAGTCTAAAGAAAAGGATTGCTACTGCTGCTTTTTTCTGAGGTGCTGGGGTGTGTAGTATTCTTTCCTATCCTTTGACTTTCAGCCTATGGATTTCTTTATAAGTTGATTGTGTTTCATGTATACAGTCTATTGTTCGATTTTGCTTCCTAATCCACTGTGCCAGTCTATTTCTTTTAATTGATGAATTGCATCCATTTACATTGATGGTTAAAATTGATATGTATTGGCTTATGATTGACCTGTTACCTGCTGTTGTTTACTCCTTTTTGTCCTATGTTTTATTGTTTGTCCTATTTAGTGGGTTCCTTCCATTCTTGTTCATGGAGTTCTGATCATTTTGGTCCCTAGAACATCTTTTAGTAGTCTATATAGGGTTTGCTTTGTCATCATGAAATTCTTTAGTTGGTCTTTGTCCTGGAAGTATTTCACTTCTCCATCAAACTTGAAAGAAGGTTTTGCAGTGTATAGTAGTCTGAGCTTGAATTTGTTTTCACAGTGGACTTGAAGTACTCTGCTCCATCCTCTTCTTACCTTCATGGTTTGTTAAGAGAAGTCTACCATTATTCTGATGGCTTTTCCTTTAAATGTGATCAGTTTCTTTTCTCTCTCTGCTTTTAGTGTATTGTTCATGAGCTTAATTTGTGAGATCTTGACTGCTATCTGTTGCGGTGTAGTCTTAATTGGGTTGAAGTTACTTGGATTTCTGTATGCTTTGGTTACCTGAATTTCAGATTTCCCCATATTTTGGAGGTTTTCTATTGTTACTTCTGCCCATATTCTTTTTTATATCATTTGTATTGACTCTCATCATTGATGATGCCTTTTTTGTCTCATGTTGTTCATCTTTGCATCGCCTTGCACTTGATAAATTATTTTTTCCTTCATCCTAGTTCTTTTTAAAAGATCTTTTCTTATATTTTCACTAGCTGCAATGGCATCTTCAAGCTCTGAAACTTTATCTTCACTTTCATGCAAATAGTTTTTCAAGGTTGTGATTGAGGTTTTAAGTTCCTCCACTCTGCTTCATGCAGTCTATTTCTTTTCCATGTTGCTCTTTCAAGGATTCCATTGTTTTTCTAATCTCTATTTTTTTTATAATTGTCTTCCTGAGAAGCAGTTATTAATTCTTTCATTATAGTTATCCTTACTTTTTTATTTCAGAGATTATTTCTGATCTGATTTCTTCCATGTTTCTGCAGGTGATTCTTTACTTCAGACACTATTACTTCAGTTATTTTTTTATTTCAGAGGTTATGTCTGATCTGATTTTCTCTATACCTTTCTGCAGTTGTTTCTTTACATCAGACATTATTAATTTAGACATTTCAGTTGTGTGATCCCCAATTGTTTCTGAGGTAGTGTCTTCTGCATTTGTTCTGGGTGGGCTAGGAGCCTGAGATTGTACTTTTCTCCTTCTCTTCATCATTTTGTATAGCACTGTCCTCTGAGCTTTGGTGTAGAGCTTTGGTGCAGTTATAACCTTAGCACCTACTGCAATTCTTACCCAAGAAAGATTATATCGTTAAGGTAGTTATAGTTTTTTTTTTTTTTTTTTTATAGAACTACAATAGGGAACACTAATAATGGGTAATGATATTTAGCATTTGACAAACTTTTGTAATTAATGTCTTTGTATTTTAGGCAGGAAGAGTAATCATTATGTCTGTATAGCTAAGCAGATATTAAATTGGGAATTTGCATTTAAGTTAGTTCCATTAAGTTCTATCTGATCACCTCTCCTTGATGTACCTGGTCTTTTCCAGGCAGACTAGTTCATCCTAGTTATTTTTGCCCCCTCTCTCAGTTAAGAGAGAGAGGGAAGATCCTCTTATAGACCTGGGTCTAGCAAAGTGTTTCAGATTACCAGGTGCAGATCTACAAAGTCTGAATTCATCTAATTGTGCCTGGCTTGGGTCTGGCTGCTGTGTTCATTTTCTTCCTGCTGCAGCCCATGGAAGTGAACCTGCTGTGCCCCTTTGGCAAGATGCTCTGCTCCTGGATTAGCTGGGTGGTTCTAGCCCCTAGCCTCTCTACAGGGACTTCAGGCACAGAGTTTCACCTCAGGCCTGTATGACAGGCCTGGGTTGGGTCTGGTAGTATCCAGAGAGCAGGACAGAAGGACTCACTCACAAGTCTGGCCTTGGCTGGGTCCGGAGGGATCCAGTTGGCAAAGTGGGGTGTGGGAGCTTTCCCACATACCCTCAGGGCCTGAGCTTGGGCTGGGTATGGAGGGAGCTTGATAGCTCAGAGGAAGTTCTCACTTAAATGCTGGGACTGGGCTGATTCTGAAGCAGTTTGTCTGAATCCTGAGTGCAAGCCTGAAGGTCTCACATGCCGGGCTTGGGCTAGGTCTGGAGAGATCCACTGGGGGCAGGGGAGCGTGGAATCTCTCCCCCACACACTCTGAGCCTGGGCTTGGTCTGCATCTGTAACTGTTTATCTTGACCTGGGTACTTGGCTGGATGAAGAGAACTGTCCAAGAGTAGTGCATGGATGTGCATGTGAGGGCCTCCAGCAGGACTGCTGTGGAGGCCAGCAAACTGACCTGGGTAGCACTGAGCAAAAAGTTTATAGTCTGGATAAAATGAAAGGGAAGGAAGAAGGGGACTGCATATTCTTGGAGGGCTCAAGTCTGCTTGCGAGTGGCTTTCCCACTGCTACTGCCTTTGCACATTGGTCTCCATTTTCTCCAGCCTTCTAACCTAGTGTCTGTCCAGTAAGCTCTGGGCCTTCATGCTGACTAGTGCTGCATCCTTGACCATTTTTGTTCTGCAATTTCCATCTACTGAGGCTTAGCAGCTTCTGAAACCTCTGGTATTTCCAGGATGCAGAGGACTGTTGTGGCCTCTCCTGCCTCTGATCTTGTGAACCTATCTAATAATTTCACTTGCATATATTTTCTATTAATTCTGTTCCCCTATGAAACACTAATCAGCATACTCTGCTGTCCTTCTTTTGCATCAACATTGTAAGCTGCATTAAAGAAATAATGATTATCTTTAGCTGTGTTGATTATTTTTATGCATCTTCATTTTCTAGTTCATTTTCATGGTTTCTTATTCTGTGGTGAAGATGAGGGATAGATGGGCCAGCTACTGCATAATTATTAGTAGCGTGTCTCACACCTGCTGGGAAACTGTGTCCTTTGCACAGGGTTCAGGAAAAGTTTGGGGTCTCACAGTTGGTATCAAAAGTGTAGAACAAACTTGCAGTCTGAGACACTGTGTTTCTAGCCTGGCAGTTTGGATAACTCTGGAGATTTAATGACAAGAGAGGTGAAATTCATTAAAACAATCCATACTCCTTGAAACATGTAGTTTGGGACAAGAAAGAACAAAAGGGTAAAGGGTAATGAAGTGCTGACTCCTGAGTGACCACAGGGTCAAGCACGATGTGGAGCAACTGTTGTTCTCAGTTTTTGGAACTAAAAGTGTTTCATGGAACTCAGAACTGATGCCTCCAGCTCCCAGGGAGCAGGCTTACTGGGATGCCTTAGAAATTC
Source organism: Ctenomys sociabilis (assembly GCA_004027165.1). Taxonomy (NCBI): domain Eukaryota; kingdom Metazoa; phylum Chordata; class Mammalia; order Rodentia; family Ctenomyidae; genus Ctenomys; species Ctenomys sociabilis. Next base: position 31,320 of record PVKA01023762.1, on the reverse strand, counting down.
AAAGAAATAAGAAAAACTCAAAGTATGCAGTTCCTTGGTTATTTTTATCTATAGTAGGTAGGATGACAATAAAAGAGCGTTGGGCTGGGCCCTGATCCTGAACCAAGCTTGAATTCTGCCTGGCTCAAACTGCAGGCTCTAGCTTTAGTTCCTACACAAGAGAGATGTTAAAAATACAACTGAGGGAACCTGTTAGGGCACATCCAGATGGCAAGTTATACATCACTTGGACATTTTTGTTCATCTAATCTATAGCCTCTAGTCTCACGGCTGCTTTCAAATGGATAGAAATTATGCCAAAAATAGCTAGCAAGAAGTTATGATTTACAAGAGATTGGGTAAAACAGAGGGATAAGAGGCAGGAAAGGTTCAAGAGATACATCCTAAAAGGGTAGAAAAATTTAAGTAGTTACTAAGAAATTAGATTAGTAAAAAAAACTTTGATGGGATGAAGACAGAAATCTTAATGCAGCATTCCTGGTTTTACTGTGGAACTGTGAGAGACTTGGTTGTCCCTTTACAGTGGCAATAGCCCTTAACAAACTACCTTTAATCATCCTACTTTAATTTCAAAAGCTAAAAGAAAAAGAAATCTTACCTGCAATCACTGGAATTATGGTCCCATAATCTAAGCAAAGTAGATTGTCAACACAGATGGCGGAAACAGATTGCCCCTTCTTGGAGATCTCCTACCACAGTGGAGGACCCCAGGCCAGATGCAATGCAGTGCAGGCAGTGGAGGTAAAGGAGACATGTCTGCGTTGCCTCTCCAAGGAAGCCCTGTGTAAAACAGATCCAAAATTAGCGTTGAAGTGCTGATTGAGCTTATAGCTAGATTAGGAGGATATAGGAATCACTAGTCTAATGAGATTAGAGTGAAAAGTTGGAAGATAATTGGAATGTATGAACAGGCTCCACGTGAAGTGATTGCAATTCCTTTATCAGAATGTATTGTGAGGATGGATAGACTGTTTGACTAAAGAACACTACACAGTACCATATAAAAGAAAATACTGTTACCTTTAATTACTCATGATAAGTTCATATTTTTTCTTCAGTGAAATTCTGTATTAGTTCTAATTTTTATTACTATTTTGAATTCTTTTTTAAAATTAAAAACAATCAATTGTTCAGATTACCAGGTATAACAATATGCAATAGAACAACCATTGTTGAATTCCTATCATGTTTTTTTCGCAAAATTCTGTATAATTTCTAATGTTTTTTTCACTACTTTTCACGCTGTTTAAGAAATAAAATAAAACACATCCCATTGGAAAATAGAAACAAAAAATAAAATAGGCTGGAGATGCAGCTAAGTATAAAGGCCCTGGGTTCAATCTCTAGCACGAGGAAAATTATCTCCCACCAAATGTAAACCAAAAAAGATTACTTGAACTGAAACAAGATGCTATTTTGAAATTATACTGAACAGAAGCTAGAATGGTGACTTCAACAAATTCATAATACAATAGTGCTATGTGGCAAAAGCTTGTGATTGCTATCTGGCAAAAAAAAAAAAAAATGGGGATTTTGCACCTCAGTTGTAAGACACAACTTCCTTGAAATTCTATCTAGAGAAGACTTTCTACTGTAGAGTAGCATATTGACATCTGGAGTACCCACAATGTCTTCATATTGTAGTTTGTGCCCAGATGTCCCCCCTAACATCTCATGTGGTTATGGTGGTGGGGGAGTTTGAAGTGGCTGAATCTAGTTGGTGATTGATTCACAGTCTGATGTTGGGATTAAAGGTGTGGATGCCACACCAGGCCTGCTCTGGGGTGGGTAGCAGCATACAACATAAGGGATGGACAGAGGCTTGCTCTCCTCCTCTCTCTTTTCCACTCATGGAAAGTCCACCGTGAGAGGTTGTCCCTCTGTCATGCACCATGCTGCCTATGGCCAGCCAATTGTAGACTGAAACTCTACAAACTGTGAGCTGAATAAACCTTTCCTCCCTTAATTTGGGATATTGGGTATTTTGTCTCAGCAATGAGAGAAAAGTAGCTTAGACAGATCATGTTAAAGAGCTATTTTGATAAGGAAGGGTTTTATTAGATGAAAATAGTTTGTATAGGAACATGCTAATGGAAGAACAGAAAGAAGTAATTATGAGCGGGGAATATTTCTTCCTCTAGCACTGTCCTTGAATGTACCTTAGGACAGGCCAAGTCATGTTGGCAAATGAGTGGTTCCTGTTCATAGTTCTTAGTTAGTGTACAAGAGAGCTGTCTAGTTTATAGAGGACATTTTCAAGGTGAATGGAGCATCCTGTTTGGCAGACTGGCACTCATATCAAAATAAATAAAAACAAAACAACTTAGCTTACTTGCATATTTGTCCCTATATTGATACTAAAATGACTAATAGATGATCGTCAGTATCCTAGATATATATTCAAAGATAAAAGCAATAGAAATTAGCCTACTAAATGGGTATAAAAATGTTGTGCCATTTGTAGTGGCATGCCTACCACTTTGAGACTCTGAGGGAGGCTTTACAGAAGGGCATTGTCATCACCTGTCAGAAGAACCTTTCAGCATTGCAAGGTGACTGGACATCACTAGTATATGGCCACTGTAAATTCTTAACATGGTGACTTAGGTCCATGACACATAGGCTGTACCAATGTACAGACAGGGCAAATCATGGACAGATGCCTTCTAAGTACAAACTGCCACCAAAAATGTTCTTTATTCTAAGGAGGTAGACAAATACTGCTGATAGATTCCCCTAGGAATGGCTCAGGCATAGCTGGCAAGGAGGATGCTGGTAGCCCCTGGAGACTATGAATGAGTCCAGACAGGAATAGACACTTGGAACCAGGCTTGGCACGCACAGCAGTGGGTGAAATGCTATAAAAGGACTGGAACAGAAGACATTGCACCAATTCCAACTGCCAAGTCACATTTCCTCAGACCAAGGAACATGTCTCACAGCTCATAATCCGACAACGAGGGGGAAATATAATCCTCAGAAACATGGCTGGATAGATATTCAAAAAAGGTAACTGAAGTATTTGTTGTCTAAAGGGGGCAAATAAAACAAAAGAGTGAGTATTCACACATTTATGAATGCACTGCTGTGCTCAATGTGAAAGGGTCCAAGGCACAGTCCACAGTAGATTTTTCTACTTTTTGGGGAAATCTGGGAAGGACAGCATGAGGGAATCCATTGTATGTATATCTATGTTATCTTACCTTAGAACATGGCAATGGCTTGAGGAGGAAATGCTTGCTATAGGACAATTGCTGCTGACAGTTCGGAACTACCCAGAACATTTCCCATTTTCTCCAAAAGGAGAAAAGCTTGGGTAAAACTAAAAAGCCAGTGGAGATAGAAACTAGTAATAGTTGAGTGAAGGGAATGAGTAAATGTAATGTCAGAAATGAAATATCGCATTGCCACTGCAAGAGTGTTTCAGAAAGAGGGATGATAATGTTTTTAGCTCAATTATGTTGAATGGTGACAAGGGTGAAGATTGTGCCATCTTTGGGAACCTAGCACACTAGAATGTGAGTTGTAAACCTGAGCAGCGTCACCATGGGAGTCACTCTTATCATATTGCATTGTGGTGAATCAGCTTGATTTTTTTATAACTGAATGGGACCCAAGTAATAAACCAGGGTGGTTTGACTCTTATGTTTCAGGTTATAGCTAGTGCCATACTTTAAAATGATGGAACACTGTATTTTGCAGTCATAATACTGATAACTTATGGGAAATGGAATTAAAGCCTCCTCAGGATATAATGCAGTGCTAGTGGAAAATGAGAAGCCTGAGGAAAAACTGATTTTAGCCAGTCATCAACTCATGATTATCTAACTACATTAGATAATCTTGAACAAGTTTACTACGAGGTATAGACAATGGCAAGGCAAGGGAGAGACACCGAAATGTTACATAATGACTTTATTGGAGACATTATTTGTGTTTTTATGCCTATCCCTACTCAGTTCTTGATGTTTCAAATGTGAAACATATTTTGGATATTGTCGTTGTGTCATACAAATGCTATATTTAATGTAGAGACTCAGACAAGCCCAATTATTGTCCTATAAGACAACCATGGCCAGGGGCCAGAGGGTACCTTCTGCAGCAAATAATTCTGCCTGGCCTAAGGAAGGTCTCTACTTTGTCCTGGCTCCCTGGAAATAAGTTCTAAAATCTTTAAAATTATTGAATAGTAAGAGCATCCTTGTTATTTATGATGGGCTTTCTGGACCATACTTGATATTTTGTACTAGCAAGTGGTTCCTAATGGCTTACAGGGCCATGTGATATCAATCAGATGCCTAAGAGTTGGAAAGCTAAAGACTAGGGACAACTATATCGGCAATGGTCAGTCATTTCATGTAATGAAACCCAGTACAGATTCCGCTGGGCAAGCATGGCTGGACTGCCAAGGCTGATGGCAGGGCGTATTGTCGCACATTATTTTCTGGGAGCTTGTGGGGTCCTGAGGGTAGCTGCCCTCTCTTCACATTTAAAGCTTTCCAAGACTTCCTCATAAATTCCCTCCACTGGCTTCTTTTAATCCACCATTTTCCTGCATCAAACCATACTATGTGCATATTAGCTTGTAGTAAGTCCTATATATCTTTTTAGTGAATTAATAAAACTGAAAGTGGCTTGGGGACCTCTACAGATTTATATTTGATGTTAAGAGACTTAGACAACTTGGCTGTCTGGAGTACTGTGCTCATCTTAGAGAGTGTATTGTGCTTATGAATCTGTGTGTGTGTGTGTGTGTGTGTGTTGAAATGAAGGCCAAGTTGTGGAAAACACTACCTCCATACAGACTTCATTATTACTGTAGTCATTTCTGAAAGACAATTGTATCATATTTTGAAAAGATAAGCTTTCTGTTATGCAGTGTATTTAGGCATCAACTTTACTCTTCTATTCTACATAAAGTTTTACCTGGATCAACAGACTCAGTATGACCTGGCCCCAACTCCTCTTTCACCTGCACAGATTTTGGCACTTCTGCTTTGCTGGCCATATTCAGTTGCCTAAATATGTCATATTCCAGTAATGCAGACAGTAGATGTCCATCTTTCTTGCATCTTCTCATAGAAGCCTCATTTGATGTATTGCTTTAATCTTCAGATTAAGAGATTCTGAGATTCTCAAAAAAAAAGGAAGAAAAAAAAAGAGCCTCTGATTGATATTTGTATTTCAATAAAATAAAAAATAAATAAAAATAAAAAAAAGAAAAAGAAAAAAAAGAGCCTTTCCTGATGCACAAGACTAGCTTTCCCAGCACTGTGAAGCATGCGCTGAACATGTGCCGGTTGGGATTATTTGTGCTCATCTCACATACTGGATTATCAGTTCTATGAATGAAAGCAGCACTGGCTGTCTTATTCACAGCCAATGGATAATGTTTTATTTATTGTATTATTGTTATGAGCCAGGTACTCCACTGAATGGTCATCATTTCATTTGATTCATGACATTTGGTGAGTTGAGTGTCATTAGTATTACTCATACCTAGATAGAAGCAGCACCTTAGACAGAGATGTAAAGTAGAATGGTCATTATCAGACACTAAATGTGAAGGAACTAGAATTTAAATCCATGAATTCTGACACTAGGTGCTATGGTATTAATCATATTATAATAGATTATTAAAAACATTTGAGAGGAAATGGGAAAATAATGAAGATTATGGTCAATGGGACACTCTGATACTTTACAAAGTTTAACATTTCCAAAAATTAGGTGTTAACATTTAAATATATTATTATATTTTAATCTTTTAAAATGGCACTGTATTTCAGAATCTTAATGGGATATGGAGATGTTAGTAGAGACACCATTTATTCTCTATAAAAGAGCCTGGAACGTGTATTAGGCTGAAGATGGTGAAATTGTGATTTGGTTGCAAAAGCAGCCCAATACCAGTCATTTTATATAGTTTTAAAAAGTAAAACCTTCTTTTTTTGGTGTACTGGTATACAGATAATTATTTTATTTCCTGTTTGTTTGTTTATTTATTTATTTATTTTTGGGAGAGCAGCCTTAGAAGGGGAGGTCTGTCTTTATCAGGAACTCAGGCAGAGAACTTGTGACTCCAGTGCCACACTGCGACTGAGTAAATATGCGTCAGCATTTCCTGCATCCTGTGCCCACTCCCACCATAGAGGGAAACCAAACCCCCACCCTCCTCCCTGCTCACTGACACTCTTAAGGTCTTTAACAAGTACTTAGAAATGAACTTGTCCTCCCCAACACACACAAAATGTTAGGTCTGGTGTAGGCCAAAATCAGGCCAAGTATAAGAAGCTTCAGTAACTCTTCTTGGTGGAACCAAAGCCAGAGAAGCCCATCACAGCTGCCATCTCATCCTCCTCCTCAAATGTCAAATCTTCCTCAGCTCTCCTCTTCTTTTCCTTCTGTTTCTCTTTCTTGTATGCTTTAGCCTTCTCTTCCTCTTTGAGTTCCTTCATCCTTTCCTCAAAGTCATAATCCTTCTGTTTCTCTTCCATTTTTTCTTGTTGACCTCAAAACGTTTCCCCACCTGGTCCAGGGTAGAACATTCCACCCGCATAGACATTCCCAGGTTTCGCTGATGTTTCTTTCCATTAATGTGATCCGGGAAGTTGATGGAATCTTTCACCACACAGTCACAGACATTGCTATAATACCCTCCCATCTCAGACTGTGGAGTGGCCTTTGTCATTACAATTGTCTTTCCAAGCTTGGATTCCAAGTCCACTTTGTAGTCCCCGTGCCTCAAAAGCTCCCTCTTGATTGGCTGCACTGGTTTTCCATCCTTCTTTTCTCTTTCTTCCATAAGCCTTTTCTCAGCAAGCTTCTTGTTTTCATCTTTGACCTACTTTCGGCAAAAGTCCAAGTTCTTTGTCCTCCTGCCTGATGCCATCTTCACTGAGAAGTCTTGTTTCCTAAATTTAGTAATTTGAGCTTGAAGTATGTGTAGGGTCTTACAAAGTAAATGAGGTTTATGCCAATGGACATTGATGCATTTATTAAAACATAAAGCAAATCTACCAGAGAAACATCTCTGAGTACTTGAAAGGAAAAACTTTGCCTTGCTACTTTTTTACTGATTGAGATAATGGCTATATTACTGTTGGATATGGTTTTACCCCAAACAGTGGAAGTTCATTCTCCAGCATCTTTGAAGCAATTTTACCAGCTACTGTTTAGACCGTTATTCCACTCACCTACCCGTGTGTATTTCCCACTAATAGAAATAGCAAAAGCAAAAAATAAAACCTCAACAGTAAAATAATAAACAATATTTGAATTATTTGATTAACAAACACATTATAGTGAAAATCTATATGTGAAGATTAGCAAAATGCTCTGATCCAAAAGCAAAATGAAAAAACCAAACCAAGACCAAACTGTTTATTTATTCAGTCTACCTAACTTAGAGATGAAGGCTTCTTTTATTTATTTTAATTTATTTTATTTTATTTTTTTTGTCTTTTTGAGACAGGGTCTTACTATGCAGTTCAGGCTGGGCTTAAGCTCGCTTTGTAGCTCAAGCTGGTCTCGAACTCACAACAATCCTCCTGCCTCAGCATCCTCAGTGATGGGATTACAGGCCTGCGCCACCATGCCCGGCCGAAGGCTTCTTTTATAGTTCATGGCACATTCTTTGTTAAAGTAGACTCAATTCAAAACAGACCAAACTAAAGTGGTGCATATTTTCCTCGCTTTTTTTTTTTTGTGAAATTGCTAATGGCTTCAAAATTGTCCCCATTTCACATTTCTTTGAGAACTTGAGTTCTAATATTTCCCTTTGATAGGACCACTCAAATTAAGTTTCTAGAACCTGTAATCTACTTTTTCATGTCTGTCTTGGAGAAAGTGGTATATTCTCTATTTTGTGCTATGTTTTTCAGTCTATTATACTATGAATGTATTTGTAGACAGATTCTGATGTTGGTGTTTCCTTATTTACTCTAACTAAGGATTAGAAAGCTTCCTCACCCTGATGCTGTGTGATGAACCCTTCATGTATTTGTCCTAATATTCTGTGAGGTAGTTTAGAGATTGGAGGTAGATTTTATAACATCAACTCTATTTTTAAACCATCTGACAAGAAAATAGCAAAAGTGTGGCTTTGTATTACTTCATGGATGATAATAGTTGTTCTAAACTTTACTAGAAAGTTTAAATGAAAGTGTTTCTGTAGACATTAGACCTTAAATGCGATGTTTTTAGGCTCATATCACTTTTATTTGCTTCCTTTTTCTTCAGTGTATTCTTTTCAGATCCAGTGATGGCTGTAAATGTCTGGCAGGGAATTCCAAGTGATTTTTGTTCTAGGATCCTGCCATAGGCATAACAAAAATTCCCTGGATTTTCTTTTGGAAAATATTCTGACTATGAAGATAAATTAAGCTTTAGTTCTTAATTTCAAGGAACTATTTTTAACCACAATGGTGATATTTGGAACTTAGTTTCTTTGAAATCCAGCTCTCTTATTGGAAAAAAAGAAACCCAGCTCTCTATTCAATTGGCTAGAGAGTCTATTAATTTTATTTATTTATTTATTGTCAGAACCAGGGATTGAATTCAGGCCTTTATGCTTGCCAAGGGAGCGCTTATTGCACTGAGCCATCTCCCCAGTCCTACTAATTTTATTTATAGATAAGCTTTCCAGGAAATGGGAAAATTACCTAAAATAATGCGGATAATACTCAAGAAAAGAATCATAAATCTTTCAAAAGTTATACTATATGGCCCTTTGTGAGGTAAGCTCAACCTTGGCCCACAGTAAATTTCATCTGAGGTGAATCTTATGAAATTCTTCTGACTAGTGCTTGAAAGGTCTTGGATAGAGGTGACCTTTCCAGTTCTGCATGACACTGAAGATTCAACAGCACATAGATTATAGCATTAGATTTAATGAATTTATTAAGCCTAGAAGTTGTAATCTCAGATAACAAATTCCTATGTAAATTATGCTTATTATTTGCATTATTCTAATTGTCATACATAGTAATTCTTTTAATATATAATGCCCATAATATAAATAAGTATCATAATTATATCCATCTTATAGATGAAAAATCCAGGACACAGAGATGCTAAAGAACTTATCAAGTCACTCAAACAGTGTGTGGCAGAGCCAGGATTTAAATCTTAATAGTCTCACCTCAGACATGGTATAATGCTTTGCCTGTCTGACCACTTCATCCTTTAGCTTACTTCTGATTTCATCTGCAATACAGGCGTGAAGTTTCCAGAGTGCGTGCCTTAAGAAGTTGGTGTATCTATGTGACCAACCTGAAAGCTTTGTCTAGCCACCATATGCAGCTTGCTCAGCTCTCAGAAGAGAAGAGAGAAGAGATTTTCATGCCTCCAGGGGAAACTCTCTGAGGGGGATGAGGATGGTTGGTTGATTACCACCCTGGTGTCTAATATCTCATGGAAAAATTATGTAACATGCTCTGCAAAGTTCCACAGGGGACCGCAAATGAGCTGGAATTCTTGTAGCTCATTCACTGGTACACCTTTATTTCTTCTGTCTGTCTGTCTGCCTGCTTGCCTGCCTCTCTCTGTCTCTCTGTTTCTCTCTCTCTCTTCCCTCATTTCTTCAGCTTTCTTCACTCCTTCTAAGGGTTTCCTGTCAAAAAAAGTACCTACCCTTATGTCAAGATTTGTTTATAAAACAGTTCACAGTAGGGTGGATGCCACTGTCCTTAACAAATGGTATTCTCCCACCTTTGTCTTTGCTTCCTGAGTCTACTTGATCGCTTCTGAGAAATTACTTAGCAACAGTCTTAGCTGTTATAAGAAAAATCAAGCCAATATTGAAGGTTTCAAGAAAGAAATGTATGTCTCTTTCATATAACATTCCACAAATGTGTAGTGGCCCAGGATAGAGAATTGTCATCTTCAAAATGTTGTTCAGGGCCAGGATCCCCTCTGCTTAGGGGTTTCAGCATTGCACAGAGTCAGTGTCCATGCTGGTTCTCACTGCTTCAAGGGAAGAAAAAAGAAGGGCAGCTTTTTGAAATGTCTTTTCACATTCTACCCTCTAAATCTAGCTGCAAAGAAGGCTGAGAAATATAGTTTCTATGTGGATCTCAGTAACACTGTAACATTCAGGAAAATGGATATTGAAGATATCAGAAGCTTTGAAAAAAAATTCTCCTTTCACCTGTCTTTATTTTTTATGATTGCAGACATCATTCTTTTGCATTTACATGTGTTTTGAGTTGCTGGAGCTTTGGCACAGGGTCTTGCACACACTAGGCCAGTGCTCCTCCTCTGAACCACTTCCTCAGCCATCATATAGCATTCTTATTTTAATATCTTTTTGTTTCTACTTGTTCATTAGAATATAAATGCCTTGGGAGTAGACACTATGTTAATTTTGTTCACCATCATCAATCCTGGGCAGACACCATTAAATAAAAGTTGAATGAAGAGTCTTATTTTTCCCAAACAGCACCATTTCTGATAATACTTTAGGATACACAACACTACAGCAATCTGAATGTACTTTTGAAAGGCTGTATATGAGAACTTTTTATCCAGCACAAATACAATGATTTTAGGAGAATTTATTTTCAAATAATTGTTTTTTATCTCAAGTGGCACATTTAGCTCTTACGGCAGTTTTGTATATGAATGAATACTTACAGTTTGCTGTAGTTTAATCTTAAGGGAGGAAAAATTCTGGTAATTTCCATTCCTCTAGATATATTGTTGCTACTGACAACTGAGTGGGCAAGGCCGCCAAAGAGAAAGAGATATATTTGTTGTAACAAATCACCTCAGACTTTGTGGTGATTTGAAACCACAGAATTTATTTTTCTTAGCACTAGAGTCTAAAAGCCAGCATTCTCTGTGGTTCTCCTTCCTCTCAAGGCACTAAAAGAAAAATCTTTTCCTAGTCTTGCTAGCTCCTGATACCTGTCATGGCATTCTTTTCCAGCACTGTGGCCATGTCAGGCCAATCTCTGACATGATGTCTTCTCTGTGTGCCTGTTTCTTATTTTCCTAATTTCCCAACATACTTCAGATATCTTTTCACAAGGACACTAGCCCCTGGCTTTTTGCCTATCAAGATACAACAGTATTATTTCAGTATCTTTCACAACATCACTCTGAACAGGTTGCTTTCTCAAATATGATGGCTTTTGCTATTTCCAGAGATTTTACATGAATATCCTCCTTGTTTTGGTAAGGGTGATTTTTTAGTTGGCTGCAGCCCACATGTTGTCCCCAAAGACTAATGCCCCTCCCCATGGAAAGTTTGAGTATCCCATCACAGTGCATCTGAAAGTTTCAAATTGTTACAGTACTAACCCAGGTTTAAACTCTTGCATAAATCTCATCAGTTCAAAAATCCCAAAGATCCTTAACTAAGTCAGATGTTAGTGATACTTACTATGATCTATCTGGGGACAAAATTTCTCTCCATCTTTAGACTTCTACCACTTGAAAATAAGTGGCTTTAAAATGCTAGTTGGCTAATAGCCATGGGGAAACCAATACACTTTGAAGACAAATGCAATATGTATTGATTTTCACCCTGGGCTACTCAGTATAGAGCTTTCCTGGAGGAAGACGCAGAGTCTGTCAGGGAGAGAGATGCAGGTTGAGATGTGGGTGGAGATCCTAAAGAGAGATTTTGTGGGGCAGTTGAATGCCAAGAGCTGGTCTAATTGGGAGATTTTGAGTGGAAAGAGAGGGAGGAGTTGCTTTTGATAACAATCCTATTTGGTCCTGTCCAGAGTCAATCAAGGTCTGTAAAAACACAAAGATTAATACTCATAATGCATCATTTCAAATGACATTGTCTTAGCATTACTAAACGCTTAAAGGACATGTTTTTAGAAAACAGGAAGCTATGTTCAAATATTTTAGTTAACATTTAATATCAAAACTAATACCTAATTGCCAAATTTTAGATTGTTTTCCCATAGTGTTAAGAAGGTACCCAGACACAGTATCAAGGATAAACCATAAGGTTAGTATATTAGAAAGAAGATTATAGATGCTAGAAGAAGGAAATAAGTTTGAAGGCCTGAATTTGGGAACCACACCATGTCTCTTTGTGGTATAAGCAGGGATCTAGTCCGAATGAGACAGCCAGATCTCAGAGGTTTCTTTAGTGCCTGTGAAAGCACAAATAGGCCGGGAGCCAAGCAGAGGAGAGGCCACAAGTATCTGGCAAGACTTGAGGAGATGAGGCCTTGGATCACTCTGGTAGAGAAGCAAAAAGACTGTCTTTGACTTAGAAAGGGAATAATGGAGAGGATCTGGAGTTTAACTAAGGATTTCTGATATGCAATGTCACAAACTGAAATTTAGTCACTCTCCTTGTTTTCCCAGAACAACCCTAGGTTATGCCTGTTGTGCAGACATAATTATTAATTTGTTGGCTACCTTTCCTATAGGAGCAGTATGGCAGAAATCTGATATATTTTTACTAAGAGCATCTGAGAATCATTATATACAGAGTTACTTTTTTTAGTTGGAAGGATCAGTCTTAAGGCTTAGCATATTCTGGGCAAATTTTTTTACTACTGAGCTACATAAATAAAAGGCACTCTTTCAATAACTGTGCAGTACTGAATTGATCAGAATAGGCTAAAATATGAAAAATTACAGTACCTATATCTATATAGCTATCCAAACATACAGGAGACATAGCTTTACTTTTTATACTTTGTGGTTACACTTTTCTGCTGCATAGTTAAGACCAAGTTAAAGCAAGACCTATATAACTAAACATGCAACTCTTGCTATTTGACAAGGTCAGTTATCCCTCAGCATTTACCCTGGAGCAATGTACAGCACCTTGTGGATCTTTTGTCAGTGTCAGCCATGTGGATGAGTCGTGGCCATTGCTTGACCAATTTGTTCTCTGTGAAAACCTGAGAGAATTTTTTTTCTAGATGACTCTCCTTAGGCACATTCTACATCACTGATCACTTTCCTCTGTAGCCCTATAGTCTCCTTGATCAGAAAATTTGGGAAACCACTTAGTTACAGGATGTCACAGTCAACAACTTTGGACAATTTCCAGTTGTGCTGATAATTCAGTACTATTATGGACTATTGGATTATATTGGGTTATTTTGCTGAAATCAAGTACCTACAATATTTGGACTGGCATCAAGTATGGGAAGGTCCTTTAAAGACTTCTCCAAATACAGCTTCTCTAACTGTAATAGAACACCCATCACTAACAAAACAAAACAAAAAAGGGGATATAAATAAAGGACCATCTTATTGTATAAAAATATGTATATACAAGATAGGATAGATATATAGCTACTTTCTCTTAATTCATTAAGAAGAAAGATATGTACTAATACTGTTTAGACAAGATATCACATCTGCATCTTGTCCTCTGAATAACTACTATGAAGACAACAATATGCAATGTATTAATTATTGTAACTGTCCTACTAACCTGTTTTGAAACTGCTTCATTCCTATTTTATCTTTTTTTTCTCAATAAAATGATTAAAAAATGAAAAGAACCCCACAAAATTACTGGTATGGTATTAAGAACAATTTCATTGTTTCTGGAGCATGGCATACTAGGTTTTCAGTCTAATATCCCATCATATATATTTCAGAATTTCCTCCAAAACCAGGATTGGCTTCAACATATCTACAACATAAAAAAAATTAGAAAATATGTTTTGATACATTATTGTCATCTAATCAAGAGTTGTCCAAATATTGTCAGTGGTTTCAACAAGAACTCTCAGTCTCATCTAATTCTAATTCCTCCACCTTATTCAGTTTTTTAATTGTCCCAATAATGCTTTTATCATAAAAAATATTCAGTACTGTGGTCTTTAATTTAAAAAAAAATTGAAATAGTTCCTTGACCTGTTATGGTACTTCACACTTTATAGGTCACTATCTTATTTAATTTCTGCTAAAATTGCTTTGCCTGATAATTTCTCACCATTGCAATCATATTGCACAGTAGTACTCCACTGTGTGACTATACTGAAGTTTGTAGATGATCCACCTGCTAAAGAATATTTGAATTGTTTCTAGTTCAGGATATTACAAATAATGCTGCTACACACATATGCGTACAAATCTTTGTTTCGACATGTTCTTTCATTTCTCTTGGAAAAATGTATAGGAGTGAAATTATTGAGTTCTTTCGACTTAAAAAAAATCTGTGAAGCTCATTTTCAAAGACTTGTACTATTTTATGCTCTCATCAAAAGTGTGCAAGAGGTCCGAGTACTCAAATTCCTCACTGGTACCTGAATATGGTCAATTTTTGTACCTTAATCCATTCTATTGAGTGGTATTTCACTGTGGTTTAATTTGCCAATTCAAATGATAATCATGTTAAACCTCATTCTTCTTTCTTTAATTATTTTTATTAATTTGGAAGAAATATTTCCTATACTCTTGATCCAAATTTTCTTCAAAGTTTTGAAGAATTTTTTACAAAAGACATTTTTTTTCAAGTGCTTTAAATAATTACTATGCAGTATCCTTAAAATATGTCTTGAAGAAATTTTAATTTACTAAGCTTTTCTCTTATTGATTGATTGATTTGATACAGGGTTTCGTCACCAGTTCAGACTCTCTTCTAGCAGCTTCTTATGTTTTACTACTACATTTAAAAGGCCAACTACATTTAGCATTAAAAAAAAAGACAAGGTGCTAAGTCAGCAGATCAAAGAACCTACTAAGGCAGACACTAAGGACCCGGGTTTCATCTGTGGCATGCCGTGCTGGCCCGGCCCTAGGGGCATGCTGAGACAGAGATTGAGACTGGGCGTCATGGCGCATGTCTGTAATCCCAGCGCTTGAGAGGCTGTAAACAGGAGGATCGCTACTAGTCTGATTCGTCTGGTGAGACCCTGTAGACCCCCTGTGCTAAATACGTTACAAAAATAAAATAAAATAAAAGGTGACAGAAAAATGGAGGTCTCCTTTTCCCTTTTACTTATGTCAAAACTGTTTTAGTATCATTTATTGAAAAAGTTACCATTTCTATACCTGAATTACCCAGATAAAAAGGCAGTTCAGCGTGTGGATGTGCTTCTACTTTTGGAGCTTTCTTTTCTATTGATCTATGTTTTTATTTTTATATAAATACCACAGATTTTCTTTGTTCAACAGATACCCTTCAGGACTACTGCTTGGTTCTTTGGATATATTTCCATCACTCTTTGGGCGCTTCTTTACCTGTGGGCACAAAAGTGTCTAAGTTCATGTAGTGTGACCTTCCTCAGACGGAAGACAAATCTGTCATGGAGATTCATTTTTTGTAGTAGCGAGCATTTATAAGCCAAGATCTAGGTATACCCAAAGCATTAGTATATCACAGACCTCTCAGAGAAGACAACTAGAGTATATGTATGCATACATGTGTGTTCACACATATTTTACATGCATATTTTTTTCTTTTTTCCTGTACCTGTTATATAAAAGCTATCCTTTCATGTCAATACCACCAACTTGTATTCAAAGTCAAGTTCTGTTTTTTTTTTTTTTTTCTTTCCCTTTCTATATTTGCACTCTTGTGTTTTACTCAGAAAACTGGCTTCCGTCCTCTGAAATGCATTTTCTCATTTGGGCAATCCAATCACATCTGCTGCCTCTTCCCATGTATACTTTTCCACCTTGCTGTCCCCGGTATGAGACTCTCTCCCACATTCTTGGGTCATGGCATCTTGCGCTTGGCTCTTTCGAAGGAACGGCATGGACTCAGGCACCTCACACTAGGTCCTTCCCGGCAAGGCGCTCCCTGTCCTCTGCAGATACCTGCCTTCTCCAGCTACACAAGCTGGCTTTAGGATTGATCTAAATAGCCAAGGAAGAGAAAGAAGGGAAAAGAAACAAGGAGGAGAATAGTGGTTTAAAAGAAAAAGTAATTGTGCTTTTTCTTTATCGTAAATCTTATGTGAGT
The DNA here is from genome assembly GCA_004027165.1 of Ctenomys sociabilis. NCBI lineage: Eukaryota > Metazoa > Chordata > Mammalia > Rodentia > Ctenomyidae > Ctenomys > Ctenomys sociabilis. The sequence continues at coordinate 15,419 of PVKA01023762.1, read as the reverse complement.
AATAGTAAAATCCTACTCTTGGCCTTAAGAAAACAAAGAAACTCCAGAGCATGGGAATCTCTGAGGAGCCTTATGTATTATGAATAAATAGTATGCTCAACGTTTTTAATATTTGATACTGTATGTGAAAGTTAATTTACAGTTTTCTTCTAGGAAAGTCAAAGGCTTCTAGGAGCTGTCATTTCATGTATCATTTTAAAATTTGCTTCTCCTTGGTTGAGCAGGTCATTATATTTTAAACTGTAAATCTAAAATACTGGCTGAGAAAAAGGAAATGAATAAAAAGTGATGCTTAGTATTCTGTTTTAAAAGTTGTCTCCCCTCTAAATGTTTAGCAAATTTCAGCTTTTTGTAGTGTTTTGTTCATGAAGTGGCTTAACTTGGGCCAGGGGACTTAGAAAGCTGGCAGTAAGGCTATGTGGTGAGATCAGATGGGGCCTGAGCCATAGCTGGAATTGGTACACAGATAGTCAGTCCAAAAGCCTTCCGAGGTCAGAGGTGTTTGAAAATGTGATTATTAACATGAAGCTCTATTCAGGGCAAATGTTGTTCCTCATTATAGTCCAAAAAGAATTTTAATTCTATGATAGCATTAGAATAGGAAGACTTTTTAAAATTTACATTATGTAAAATTTTACTTTATTACTATTTATAGTTTATGATTTTAGAAACACAATGAAAGCTATCATTAAATTATCTTGAAAATTACCAAAAATCCTGGGGAGTAATTTCATTTATTTGGCTTCTGGACTATGACTTTCAGTTCATGGACAGTCACACTTTTTTTTTTTTAAACTATGGTGCTCCCAATGAAGACTAATGTGTATAGAAATTAAGATGTTAACTGCAAATAAATAAATATTAGTTTTGAATTGTTTCATTCCATTGGGTACTTAAATGCTCCAATTATTTTATTTCAGGTAAAATTACCAAGCATGCAGACATTCTAAATGTTACAAAGGCTAATTACATGGGACATACACAATTTCTTTAAAAAAAGCTTTGGCTACAGAAAATAAGCTATTTAATAACAAAGGTATATAGAGTCTAGATTACAAGTTAATTTTATATTCATTCATGAATTTATTCATTTACTTATTTATTTACAAATAGTATATATATTAGTATATGTAGTATATCATGTCTAATTTTCAAATAAACTTTACATATAAATGCAAAACTTATGTAAGTTTTCCTTTTAGAATTTTTTTATTTTAATGGTTGTTTATTCTAAGAACTATTTACTATTCATAAAATTACACCTTCCCTAAAAAATTAATGTATTTTTACAGTGTACTACAGATTAGGCTTTATTATTACAGTTAAATATAACATTTAAATGAAAATTGGAACCAGGAGCTAAAAAATTTTAAAAAATAAACCAGGAGCTGCTATAATATGAATATACTCATCTCATCTAATTTTTTAAATAATTTTATTGAGAAACAATAATGAAAGAGTTTCAAAACTGTCCTATTAGCAGGACTGTTTCAATAATAAATACATTGCATATTGTTGTCTTAGTGGTTATTCATTGTACAGGATGCAGACATTAGAACAAATCTTTTTATTCATTGAATTAAGAGAAAGTAGCTGTATACCTACCTTATTTTGAATATGCAGATACAAAACGGTCATTCATTTGCATCCCTTTTTTGTTTAGTTTTGTCAGAGAAGGGTATTCTATTGTCATTTAAATATTGTAGGTGTGTGGATTCAGCAAAATGTTTCTATATAGTCCAGTAGTCCATGATGGTAGTGGGTTTTCCACAGGACTGGCAGTGTCAGAAGTTGTGGACTTGAGCCTTTTACAGCTCAGCCTATTACTATGGCTTGACTTTTTAAACCTCATTTTTATACTTTTCTGTTAGATGGTTAAGACCAAGATAAAGCAAGACCTATATAACAAGAAATGGAACTTTTGTATCTGATAATGTCAGTCCAGTCCCCTGATGTTTTGTTTTGATATAATTTTTTAAAAATTTTATTGAGAAACAAAAAAACAGTGAGACAGTTTCAAAACAGATTAGTAGGACAGTTTCAATAATTAATACGTTGCATAGTGTTGTCTTTGTAGTGGTTATTCATAGTACAAGGTGCAGACATGATATCCTGTCTCAACACTATTAGGACAAATCTTTCTTTTTGTTGAATTAAGAGAAAGTAGCTGTATATGTGTCTTAAATATTTTCTACATACAAATACAAAATTGTCCTTCATTTATATCCCCATGTTTTTGTTTAGTTTTGTCAGAGATAGGGCCTTTTAGAATTTAAATATGAGTAGTTTATGGTTTCATCACAAAATAATATTAAAGGGGCCGGGGAGACGGCTCAGTGGAATAAGCGCCTCTCTTGCAAGTGCAAGGGCCTGAGTTCAATCCTCAGTTCCACCAAAAAATAAAGCTCAGTGGAATAAGTGTTTCCCTCACAAAATAATATTAAAAAGGACAGAATACACACCACAGAAATAAATGAATAATACAAATGCATAGCACACAAAGAAAAAATGTACTAGAAACAGCATCAGAACAATATTTTCTCATGAAGACTTATTATCAAATTCTCTAGGTTTGACAATTAAAATATTAACATTCTGAAGACAATTTGAAATGTATCATCAACAAAGAACTGGGGCAGTATGGCCCAGCAGCAGATCTGTTGAGCACTTAATATGCACTGACTGTTCAGACCTCAGCCCCCCCTCTTCTCATTGTTTCATCTCCCTGAACCACATTTTTCTTACCCAAAGATTTTAATTTTTATTTGTTATGTTAAATAAGTTACCGCAGTGCTGGCAAGATAACTCAGCAGACTGAAGTGCCTGCTTAGGCAAGCTTAGGCAAGCTCAAGGACGGCGGTTTGATTCCAAGCACCACCTGCCATGCCATCCCCATCACCAGGGTGGACTGAGCTGGCCACAGAGTCTGGGCCTAGTGGCATATTCCCGTCATCCCGGCACTGGGGAAGCTGAAGGCAGGAGGATCACTATGATTCTGAACTGCATAGTGAGACCTTCAACAACCAAAATAAAAATTAAACAAATAAATAGTAAGTTACCACAGTATCCAGTGCAGGGTGGTAGACAAAATATTACTTCTCCTTGCCCTTTTTCAGTTATCAGTCATGGCAATATTGATAGGTAGATGCAAAATCCTTACAGTAACCACCACTTCTCATTCTAAAAAATAATATATCCTTCTATGCTATTTTAATAGTATATCTTCCAAAACAGGAAAATGAATTTTAGAAATACCCAGAGGTTAAGAGCAGGATATTTATTGGAGCAAAGAAAGCTTCTGTCCAAGAGAGGGAGAGAAGGCCAGGTGCCGTGCAGGTTGGGAGTTTCACTCCCCTATAGCAATATCCCTCTGCATGGTTTTGAAAGATTACTCTCATCTTCTATGAGACCAGGGAATACATCAGTAGTTTTAGAACATTGAGTGCTGTGAATTGGGTTATCCAAGGCACATGACTAATACCAGGATTTGTTTCTTGGCAATGTATTCAAGGTAAAAAAGAAATGTTAGGGAAAACTCTCTGTCCAAAAGGATTGATTACCTTGCGTGCCTCTGAAACAGCTTATAAAAATAGAGTGGGTGGCCTTCATTTTAAAATTTTAAATATTTACAGAACAATGTTCTGGAATTTATGCAGGAGATTAAGGATTTGGAAAAACAATAGTGTACTTTCCAAAAGAATTTCTATTCTGAAAAACTTCAAGCCCTACCTACATAGAGATGGTGACATTTTGAGCCTCCCTCATAACCAGTCTCCCTCACCAATCACTACATCCTAATTATCTTCTTCACTGAACTATTTTGAATAATACCTTTCATAAAATATAAAGGATTACATGTAATGTACTTAGTAGATAGTTTGGAAGGCCTGTCTACTGTAATTACTAACTTCCAAATGAGTGCCTCACTTGAATATGTTAATCAATATCCTAAAATCCCCACAGGAAAGCTTACTATACCTATTTTTTTTTTTGTGTGTGGCTAGTTCAACCAGTCCTGGGGGAAAGATGATGTGTTATGAGGTGCCAGGGATCGAACCATGGTCTTTGCAGTTACCTAAGCTTGCTTAAGCAGACACTTTAGACCACTGAGCTATCTCTCCAGCACACTATGTCTATTTTAGAGGGTAGAAAACTGAAAGATTGCCTATGGTGACTGAACTAGCAATTGACAGAGCCAGGATTCCAACTTGAAGGTTTAGATGAGTCAGTCTTAGCAACTAGCAAACACAAGCATAAGTTTAATTTGTATCATTCATATTTCCCAGTAGAGAAAGGTCTTGAAAACCTCAAGTTGATCTTAGAGAAACACACAGACATTAAAGGTATAGTACATCTGATATATTTAGTGCAACATATAGACAACTTTAATGGTTAAGGAGGGAGGGACTCAAATTTTGCAGGGGAAATATGCAAAAAAATGAGTAGATATTAACCATATGAAGGAGAGAGAAAGAGAAGAGCAGGACACATTTCTAATGCTATGGAACCAAGAAGGGACATTCTGGGGAAACTAAGTTTGTTAGTGGCCTATAAAGTAAGAAAAGTGCTCCAAGATAAAGGGAAAAAGTCATAAAAGCTATGGACAGATCACAAATGCTCGCACTTCTCGTAGGAATTATCTTCTATTTTATGAGGTGCTACTAAGCTATTTCCATTGGAGAAATAACAAAATGAAATTCGTTTTTGAAAGATTAATCTGGCAGTTATGTGGAGAATAAGTCTTGCTACATTGGTGGGAAAGCAAGTAGGAGGTCGCAAGGTCTGAGCAATGAGGTTGAACAAATGCTTCTGCGATACGAGATTCATCTCAGTGGAGTACAGGTTATGGAATCTAAAGATATGCAAGTGACTGGATCTGTAGGATTTGTTCAACTGGGGATGAGCATGTGCTGCGTCATTCAGGTGTAGCCTGAGCTTTCAGCGTAGAGCTGGGTGTGTGAATGTCACGTTAGCAGACATATCTAAATTTTGGAATTAAGGTGTGGAAGTGGCTCAAAACTGGCAGGTCCTTAGGCTGGTTATTGTCATGCAGCAGTGCAGATTGAGCAAAAAAAGGATGAGCAGAGGCATGTACCAAGAGCAAAGATAAGAGACAGATTGACAAAGAGAAAGCCAGAGAGATAGGAGTACATGAAGTTAGAGGGAACTTTGAAGAAAAAGGATGAAACTATGTTGTCTAAAGCCCTAAGTAATTAAGGCTAAAGTGTCATGTGGTTGAATTGCATAAAACCTCAACATTTAGCAATACTTTTAAATAATGTAGTTAACAAATTCAGACAAATTTAATATTAGGCTAAAAGCTATAAATAGCAGTGCTATTTCTACAAACTTGAAAGACATTATTTTAATGCACATAAATATCCATACAATAGAAATAATTCTAAATCTTTTGTCTTAAACAAAATAGAAGCTGAGTGGCTCATATAAAAGTTTATTGAACTCAGGTACAATCACTGAATTTATAATGTCATTTATTCATTTATCAATTTACCAGATACTGCTTGTGCTCAAGGCATGGAGGTAGGGGATTGCATAATCTCTTTTCTAGAAATTCTTCAAGAAGTGTTGGCAGCACCTACTTCTCTGATGGTAGAGTGATATGCATGCCATCTGCAGGAGATTTTGCTTGCTTGAGAGCAGGTGCTCTGATTTATTCTTGTGGCCTGGTGAAATTAGTATATGCAATAAAAGTACAAATGATATTTAGTACTTGGCGGGAGCATGGCAGTGGAGATAGAGGCCTCTGTGACTTACTACACCCACCAAGAAGGTGCCCCTTGGCACGGCTGCCAGTGAGAACATTTCTCACCCAATGGCCCTACTCACAATGTCTTCCCTTACAATGCTCCCGAGAACCAGGTCAAATCCTGGGCAGTGGCAGCGTGCCTGAGTGCAGCAGTGAGTACAGCATCACTTTAAAAAGCCTTTCAAAGTAAAATTGTGTTTTTCTATTTACTAGACTTATTCTGAGGACTTATGACTTCTGATCATTTGTCAATGTACCAGTTCCTTTTTAAAATTTCTCATGATGCTATTTTTGTGTGTTTTCTTTGCATATCCATAAAGTTTTGGAGGCATGGAGCCCATGCAGTCACCCTGGCTGTCACCATGGAAACATTATCATCAAAATGACTGAATGCACTGTCGGGATGCATTCAAACTTTTTTAACCTTTTATTCCACACTTCCACTAACATTTTTCATTACTTTCTACTTAAATAATACATCACAACATTTTTGCTTATTTAGATTGTTCCTGACTCTGTTTTGGTAACAACAAAAAAAGCCTCTACCTACACTTTGAATGTACTTTGAACTGTAGTTTTAGTTACAAAATATTCTACATTATTTTTAAAATTTTATTTGAATTACTTTTTTTTGACGCTAATCACTGCAGCAACTATTCTGAAATTACAACAATGCATACTCATTCAATATTTAGCTATCAATATGCAAACATTTAATTTTGTGCAATTTTCATTATTTCTAAAAAGTGCTAAATATATTAATAGAATTTAAGCTCTGTAAGTTACCAGAAAGATAGTTTTTGTTTTGCTGTTTTACAAAAAAGAAATTGTCTTTATAAAGTCCTTTCTGTTATATAAACTTTGAGTGGCCTTTACATAGAACATATCTTTTAATTGCAAAAGGTAAGAGGCAATTATTTTGAGTTTTGTAAGAAATAAGTGGTTTTTCTTATATTGTCACATAATCAGCATCAAAACTATAGATACATAGAGCACTGTGAGGAATATTTCAGGTGGCAGCAGTGTGAGGTCACAGCTCCTGCCCTGCATCTTAGGGGTGATGGTAGGTGAAAATGGATCGTTCATGTACATCAGCAAAAAGAGATTGTTATAACAATGTCCAGCATACAATAGGAATAGCAACTGGTGCATGAGAGCAAGTTAACATCAGGGCCTAGCTTCATGTGGAGATAGGACTTGGACGGGGGCTGTCAGAATGAAGGTGCCGAAAGACGCATGCCATGGAAATTTGGTGCAGCTAGAGTAGGTAATAACATGGACACTAAATAGTAAACATTTTTGACAGAAGTAACATACTCTGTTTAAATCATGCATTTTACAATAAAATACTGCAAATAAAAGGAATAATTTTAAGAAGTTTTGACCATGTGAGAAAGAATACTGCTGACATTAAACCAAGATGTATTTTTAAAATCCTTTTTATTTTCTCCACAGGGTTTATTGTTGAAAAAGCAGTAGAACATTAAAATATAATTTTCTTGTTTTACTTTTCTTAGGTACTGTATCATGGTACCCTAAGACAAAAAGTGAGAGAGTATAAATGCAGATTTTGAACTATAAAATTGTTTCCCTATTGTCTTAGCAAGAGAATAACCTTAATATTTAATGTTGTAATAAGAAGGTTTTCTAAATTTCTGTAGCTTATATGGACCCAGGCATATGACAAGACCATAGCCCTCCTCTAGTGTGGAAAGCATTGTTGTAAGGCTTAGTCCCACTCAAAAGCAGACGGATATAATGCAGAAAAGAAGAGGTACTACAAAGCCTGTTAGTCCAATGTGCTCATTAGACCCGAAAAGAAGGGGAACCTGGGCAAAAATGAAAGAATGTCTGCTGTGAAGAGGCATCATTGCCTCCCCACCCCGAGAATGGAAGAGACGTCTGAGAGATCTACCCTAGAAAGGTGGAATCAATAAGACAGAATTTCATGGGGAAGAACTGAGGGACTAGTTCATAGCATTTAAGAATTACTTTGTTTTTCCTTCTACTAATCAAAGAGATGGGGATTTTTAAAGGCAAAGCAGATCAGAGAGAATAAAACTATACATCTGTCTGTGTATCTGAATCCTGCAAAAAGTTTCTCTGGTTGTCACTGAAAGTAGTTTACCAGTTATAAAGTCAGGTTCTTTCTTATATTTGGAATGTTAATACTATGCCACATCTTCCTCTCTGGGAAACACTGGTCAGCATCACAAGTTATACTTTTAAAATTTTATTGCATGCATGTTTTACAACAATGTTGTTTTATCTGAAAAGACTTCATGCTGGCTGGTCAGGCCTTGTAGCGGCTTGGTTCCCTCATTTTTCTCACAGGGAGAACAAGAAGGAGGTCCAGGAAGGAAAGTGCCTGGAGTCTTAGGTCATCCCCGAAAGGCTGCCGTGGAGCTCGGGAAGTCGGAGACTAAAGCAGGGTAGAGCTCCGCACCGGCTGAGGATTCCATAGCTCTGAAACCTTAGAGGATTTGGACATAGAGCTCACATTCCAGAGTCTCTGAGGTGAGGTTTCTAGAGTGCTTGGAGGTGCATAACTTGATATTATATTCTTGTGTGTGTGTTTTAATTGCTATTTACCTTTTTCATTTATTTCTAATTCAGCCAATTTTGTAAAATAAATTTGAACACTTTTCCCTCCTTATTTCCGTTGAGCATTTAAACCCTAAGCTAATTGCCATGCATCTGATTAGGAGCTAGTGTTGCAATGTGAACAGATAGTAATAGAAGGGCTATCTCACTGCAAAATGCATTAAAAAATACATATGATATTTTCTGTAAAAGAGCCTTTTATTAAACAATACAGGCACAAAATATAATTTTAAGATGTGGGTAGTGGTGTAGTTGCCAGAGGAATAAGGGCAGAGCTGTTAACACTAACCAGGCAGGAAAGATCTCTGAAGAGCAGCAGAAGGATCCAGGGCCTCCTTGCAGTGCTGACTAGCTGAGCACGTCCATTGTCACAAAAATGGACATCTAAACCAAGTATAGTGTGTGATGCTTCGAGACAGTTGACTGAAAAATAAAAACACTATGTAAACTTAGAAAGTTCGCCAAACATCAAAGAAGTTTATACACTTAGGTGTACATATTCATCCAAGGACTTGACAAGCTGAGTACACTTGAACAATCAAAAATCCTCCAAACCTCTGTGTTTCTGTCAAGCAGGGTGTTATGGTTTGTGTGTCTTCCAAAAGCCTCATGCAGTCTCTGGGGTGAGGTTCTAGGGTTTGTGATTAATTCATGATCCAAGGCTGGGATTATGGGTCTGAGGACTGCTGGGATTATGGGTGTGAGTTCTACACCCACCTAGGGGTAGGTAGCCTAAAGGCAGTATAAGGAGGGAGGCTTTCCTCTGCCCCTGCTGCCCTGCCCCTTCCTGCTGCCTTTGCTCTTTGCTGCTTTTCTGCTGCCATGAACTGCTGTCCTTTGTCTTGGAGCCAGCTGAGTACAGACTGAACCCCTACAAACTGTGAGCTAAATAAAGCTTTCCTTCCTTGTTTTTGGATGTCAGGTATTTTGTCCCAGCAATGAAATAAAAGAGATACAAGTTTAATAATATCTGTTTCTTAGGTTCTACATTAAGAAAATGTGGTCCTGCATGTAACACATACAGAAAGAGAGCCACAAAAGCACATCTTTATTTATATTTGTGTAACCAAGACAGAAGACATATGGAAATTGTTACTGGTAGGTCTTAATATACAGAGATAGACATCAAAGTCAATATACACATTATTATTCTATATAGTTCTAATATCAAATTATTCTGTCCTTATATTTTTTCATTTCAAAAGAAAATATAATACTCAGTTTTTCTCCAAAAGATTTTCAAAGGAAAAAGAGTTTTAAGGTGCTTATGTAAGGAGGATTGCCTCAACAGTTTTTTGTTGTCCTAGCATTTCTTTTTTTCTTTTTATTAGGCTATAGTGTATACTGTAGAGATGAAGAAAACTATCAACTTTGTTAGGCACCTTTAAAAATAAAAGGTGCAAATCTCTGGTTCTGGAACCACTTTAGGAATGTTTTTGAGTTCTTTAAGTCAGCCTGAATTATGGTGCAGGGTACAGTGGCCACTGAGATAGAACTTTAGTTTATACAGTCTAGCTTTTGCTCATCTCTGAGATTTGGATGCACTGAACCCAAAGATGCTATAAAATACATCCATTCTCCAAGAATAAGGTCAGAGTTGTCCTTGCTCTTGGCCTTCATGACTGTTCTGGTTAACAAATGAATCGGCTTTTTAAAATGACAACTGAAAATCTTTACTCCCTTAAAGCTAGAAAAGGAATTCATTTATCACAAAGCACTTAATTTCAGTACCATCAGAAGCCAACCAAACCCAGAACAAAGTAAACTTTCTTATTAATTATTGGTGTGCTACTTATGTCTTATTTCTTCTTGTTTATGAAAAGACTTGTAGATAAGGCATAGAGCCTCACATAGATACAGTTTCAGTTGTTTAGTGAAAGGTCTATGTGCTAAGAAATACATCCTCAGGTAGTTTTTCCCTGTCTGTGTCATCGAATACAAATACACTGCAGTTATATTTGCTACACTGTTTCACAACTGGTGGCCTCGTAGGTTGGTCTACACCAGCATCCCCACACACATTTGACTACTGCCTTGGGTTGCCGTGCTGCCATGGCTACGGTGTCACTAGGCAACTGAAAAATGTCAGCTCCATTATAACCTTATGGGACTGCTGCTGTGTATGTGGCTCAGGGCTGGCTGAAATGCCACTATAAGGTGCACGATTATACTTTTTAAAATTTTAGAAGGGAAGAGAATAGTGGAATCAAGCCAACGTTAGCATATGCTAAAATTATTATTTTTTTTAATGTTGTGCTAGTTGTTATTATAATTTATTTATTTTTGTTTTTGAAGAGAATAAAAAAATAGTAAAAAGTTAGATACAATAGGAATTTCACTAAAAATAATAGGAAATGAACACTCCCTGTTACATTGCATATTGTTGTCTTTAAATAAGTAATTGAGATTACCAGATAGAAGCATGCAAATTTTATGAAGTTACAAAAACTAAAAAGAAGAAAGAAAAAAAATTAAGCACTAACTGCTCATTTCAACAGGATAAGGGTACAGCTGATTTTTGCTTGGTTAAAATTATTTTAGCTTATGTTAAATATATTTAACTATTTGTCATTGGGCAATGGCAGCTACTATTAGCAAGACACTCAATTATACTAAGTGAAGGAGGAGCTATAATTCTGAAGAAATTGAATTACCATTTAATAATCTAGCATTCAGGCTTCCCCTGAATTCATTAATTTCTGTGGAACTTATAATACTATAGGTAAGTACATGTGTCAGACAGGCAAATTTGAGGTTGAAAATGGGCCCTCCCTACTAGTGACTGAGTAGTGTAAACCCCTTGCTGCCTCCTCAGTGTGAAAATAATAGCAATCCAAGCTCGTGGGGTTTTGAGAGGATAAAATTCAGTGTCACGCAGCAAAACTGTTTTCTACCTCTGGCCCAGTGTGGGCCACCCTATGCATACAGAGACCTTGTGGCCTAGATTGTCATCAAACATTGATGAAGGTAGTCGTGAGCAGAAAAACAATAGCTCACCCTTCTGTTTCTCTGTATGAAACAAGTAGGGACTATTACTCCCAAATCATGTTTTTGTACAATTTTACTTTATCCTCAGCTTAATCAACTTAAAATATTTTCTTCACCAAAATTAGACTCAACTATCAGTGTCTTCTATAATCCTTCTTGTTTTTCTCCTCCCCATACCTCATTTCTGAAGATGTGACCATATATTTTCAGGTTTCCTTGACAAATGTCAGTGTGGTCCAGCCTGCATTCCCTTTGCTAATAAGGCTTTTCTGCTTACTATGCAACTAAATTTTACCACCTCTGACCCAGAAAATTTCATAAGAAAAATGACTGCATGTGAATATAGCATCCAGGTGGACCCCGGGTCCACCTTTCATAGTCCTTCCTGGGGATGACTGCCATATACTTGTCTTTTTCCTTTGTTCCCCTCCCCTCTTCTTCCTCCCTTCTCCTACTCTTCCCCTCCCTTCCCCTTCCCTCTCCTGCCATTCCTTCCTCTCTCCCTCCTTTTTCTGTCCTCTCTTCTCTCCTCTTTTCCCCTCTCTCTTTCTGTTATTGGGGGGTTAAACTCAAGGGCTTTACATTGACCTTTTTAAATTCTTGTTTTGCCCCGGTATGCCATGGTGGCCCCACCTCCAGAGCATGCTGGGACCATGACTGAGCCTGGGCATGGTGGTGCACGCCTGTAATCCCAGCACTTGGGAGGCTGAAAACAGGAGGATCACTACGAGTCCGAGCTGTGTAGTGAGACCCTGTAAACCCTGTACTAAATACATAAAAAAAAAAATTCTTGCTTTGAGACAGAATTTAACTAATTTCTAAATTGTCCAAGGTGGACCCAAACTCACCTCTCAGTCCTCCTGTCTTGGCCTCTCAGTTTCGGGGTTACAGGTGTGCACTACCACGCCCAGCATACTTTGTCTTTGGATCACATATGTTAGAGATACTCTTGTCATCCCAGTTTTCTTTCCCACCATATCTTCCTGTCCCTCATCAATTCAGTCCATGATTAAACACACAATCTCTTCTCTCATGTTGCCATTTACATGATTTTTCTAGACACATGAACTGATGGTTATTTCCTCCAAATTTTCAGGTGGACAATTCAGTCCTCTTCTAGTGTTGTCAGAAAAAGCTAGGACTTCAGGGACAAGATAATGTTTCCATGTTCAGTGTTCCCATGAAGATTTCTTTCTAGTATGAACATTGAGCCTCTGGGAACCTAATCTTTTAGAGTCTAGAGTGACTCTAGTGTGTGTGCTTTGCTTTCCTTGAAGACATCAGCAGAGGGCAAATGGGCTTTTAGGGTGTATTATTATTACTTTCCCTTCCTTCATCCACCACTTACCAGGGTTTTTTTTTGTTGTTGTTGTTGTTTTTTTCCAAAATGGTGTTGATGTAATATCAAGAAATTGTTGATAAAATAACATAACAGAAAATTTATACTTTCAGTTTGAATTTGATTTAATTAAAAATAATAATTACCTTTGTTGCTAATTCAGAAATTATTTATTGACTGATTGGAATAAGAATTTAAGAAGGCATTGTTTCATAGTTTCTGATAGAAATAGTTTCTGATAAAAATGCATTGTCACATTTAAGATAGTGAATTTTTAAAAGTTAGAAGCAACTTAGTAAACAAATGTACCAAATCAAATGCCTTGTGTCTGCTGTTAAACAAAACTAAAATGACACCAAAATCTAATAAAGTTAGTTTTACATGTACATTATCCATACAAGGTCACTTCTTCAGTTTTTCTTGCTTTCTCATCTCTGAAATTTTCATGTTAATTTAATCAACAAACCACTCAGATACAAATTTTAGAATCCTATTCTCTGAGAGTTGCTTTTAGGATTCAGACTTTCCAAACTGCATCAAGACTCTAATTCTTCGCTTAAATCCAGGGTTCTTCATAGTTTGATCCCGATTTATCTGTACACAGTCATCATCTAGTAGTCACTCAGGGTGGCCAATAAAATATTTCTAGCACACAGATCCAACAGTTTATGTCCTGCGAGGTGAGCCCATATCCTGTACAACACAAGAAAGGTTGTGAATGATGTTCAGTAAGGGTTTATATGATTGGCTTGGAAAACAACAAGTATACTCAATAGGAAATGCCATTGAATGGAGCCAAAGTTCAGGGTGGTTTTAGAGTGAAAAATTCCTCTTTTACCTTTTAAAGTAAAAAGCTTAGAACATGGCTTCTTTAAATAGGGTGGTATGTACCTTGGGAAATTCGCCAACACCTTGTGTAGGTGCAGTGGGACCCATGGCATGCTTTGGACTTTGTGTCATTGTCACGGAACACAGAACATGGAAAATGTTATCCAAAAGCACCATGTAAGAGCTTGGCTCTCAAAGCCCCAGCCCATATAAATATTTCCAAGTCAATTTCATATGGTTAAAATTAATTTTAAAAGGTTTGATCATGAGCTTCAACAAGTCATATTCATGCCACCAATATGTATTTGTGATAGAATTAGCAATACAGCACAATGTTATATAAGTGTAAAAACAAAACTCATAATTTGATAGATTTTAGTCCATTGTATAAACTTTATTATATAACTGTAGCTAGAATGATTTGCTAAGGAATAAAGTTCTTTATGTGTGTTAGTAGTATTATTGGTTCAAAATTCTGTTGTTACTGGAATCTTGTATTTTATCTCAGTTTTTCTAATAGAATTAATCTGATCCCATTTATAATGGGAATTTATATTTATGATAACATTTACCCTGAAAATGATGAATAAATCTTAATAATATTGTCCTCTGGTAATACTTTAATTTCAAAGAACTAAACAAATACTAATTAATTCCTCAACAATTTAAACTGACACTTCTCATTTTTTAGAAGATATAAGTGAGTCAAGGAAACACAAACTATTTATTTTCCATTCATTTCATCACTTTCAAAAGAAACAATAAGGTTATAATCTTTGTAGAACAATGGATATTTTAAAAGTACTAGTAGATTTATGACTCTAAAGATGGATTGATTTATTATTAATTACTTTCCCTTTATCTTTAGGTATACATCAATGAAAAGCATTTCTTATATTTAATCTTCATTTGTAATTAAATTTTGTAGACATAATTTGGCAACTTTGTTATTAAAACATTGTGGTACATTAAGTTTAGCTTGATCTTTTCAGTATGTTACCATACATGTAAAAAAGAATTTTCAGTTATTTGTATGGAATTCTGTGTGGGAAGCCATCTGGTATTGCCCACTTGGGCCTTCTATATTGCAGTCTTATTTAGGTAGCTCCTGATATTTATTTTCAATTTTTCTGTGTTAAGAATTATGGACATGTCTGGGCATTACCTAAAACTAACATTGACAGTACTCAAGTAATGATTCAGGCGAGTGAATGTCTGTTCTTTGGGTCTTTTGTTTTCTTTTTGTTATACCGCTGTGAATTTTTATTTGGGATAGTGTATTGAGACTTTACACCTTGAATTAATAATTATAATTATTTCTCTTATTTCATTATTATTTAAATGATACGAAATGATTCTGGAATGATCATTTAATCTTTAATTTTTTTAGTTTGAAACAATTTCAAACTTAAAAATTTAAAAAATAATTCAAATATTTTCCTGAGGCATTTTACAGTGGAGGGATCAGCAGAGTGCCTCATGCCCTGCACACTTCACTGGACAGCCCAGACATTCTCTGCCATCATCATAGTCCAATCACCCAGAAAACTAATACCGATACAACTATTTAGGTCTTAGTTCCATTCAAGAATTATTTATCTCTTTTAATACAAAATTTTGGCATTACCAACTTTTTAGCATTACCAATTTTTTTAATGAAAAAAATAAAAATGTACTAAACATAAATGTGTGTGTACCCTGATTGGTAAATGTGCAGGAAGGCAGGCTTTCAAGTCAGTCAGTGAGAAAGGGGCTTTGTTTTCTTCAAAACCACTCTACCTCACTACTGCAATCTTGATTGCTCCTGCTCCTGGTGGTGTGGCCGCTGTCCTGAGGAGGAGGTGAGATCTCCTGGTGGTGTGGCCGCTATCCTGAGGAGGAAGTGAGATCTCC